>VZTN01030949.1:7168-70078 GCA_013400515.1 Erpornis zantholeuca
CTGCATAAATAATTAATTAGCCTAAAGACAAAGCTAAAACAAACAAACAAAAATGAATTAAGTGATCCAGAGTATATTATTTCAATATTTAGATAATTTAAAATTATTATAATTTTTGAAGTCAGGACAATTTGAAACTATATATGTCATTTCGTAAAGAAAAGTCAAACTGTTTCTTCAGGGATCTTTTAAATTTGAATATTTCTATTTTCCCCAAAACTTTCAAATTATTTTCTTTTTTCTGGCTGAAAGAATTCTGCACTCCTTTCACCATAATTGGGTTTATGGTATGCTTATTTTCAATGAGAAAACCACCTAAGACTTTTTCAGAGATACAGGGAAACATATTCCTTACTATTAGCTCATTGGTTGTTCTTGCTTGTTCTCCTCTCTGAGAATAATTCCCATTTATGTAGGCAGTGATAGGGTTTTAAATGATGTAATCATATATTCATGTGAAATGGTAATAGCTTTATTTTTAAAGATAAAGATTTTTTACAAGGTTAATCATATTCCACAAATTGTTTTAAAAGTGGAATATTAATATTATTGTAAGACTCCAACTTGGAAGGCAATTTCCCTGTCTAATATAAATCATTTAATCTCAATATACTTTCTTCTTTTCTACCCTAATCCTAATGTTTCCAAGTGCCATGCTAGATATTTTGTTTCTTTTGTGTTTATTCATACACCTGTGGGTATCTGCTTCCTCTCTTCCATCCAGATATCACTTAGTCAGGCCATGCATATTTATCTTTTCAATTGGTCTTAACTCATGATTTATTTTTTCTATCTCTTGATACCATTGCTTTTCTTTCAGCTTCATTCAATTTCTTACTTTCTCTCCAAACAAATCATACCCAGAACATAAGACTGCACTAATAACAAGTGTTACAGCTTGGTGGCTCATCTAACAGGTAATACGTGTTTCAAGTAAACTCTGATGCAATTGCAGCCAAGGAAAAGGCAAGGAGCAGTTTCAGATCTAAGACTGGAAAAGTGACAGAGGAAAGAACTCAATCCAGTGTAGAGGGCAGAGTTGTATGTAGCATGGCTTAGTGGCTGAAGAAGAAAGACTAAAGGTCTCAAGAGCGTGGCAATGGCAGGTGAGATGCAAAGGAGAGGTAAGGAGGACAGTGTGATAGCGATAAACCTTTGTTGAAACCTAAGTTAGAAAGTCTGCTTTAGCCATCATGAGATATTAGATACAGAAACTTTATGAGGTTTCTTCCACCTGGATCTCAGGAGATGTATTTTTACACTTCATATGTTTTACTGTTATTATCTCATGTGTTTTCACCCCCTGTATAGTGGTAGCAGCAGCCATAGTCATCCTCTCTGATCAGCTGCAAATCTGCTCTCCTTGCTTCACAGTATTTGGATGACACTTACCTCTTCACATTGGCCAAAAAAAGAACCCAGCATTAGTGCAGTCTTTCAGCCTAAATCTCCACCTCTGCTGGGTGGATCACTAGCCCTCATGATTCAGCCTGGATCTTCCCTCCATCTGCACATTTTCACATGTCGTAGGCTATCCCACAGAATTTTAGAACTATTCCAGAAGTTCATCCTAAATAAGTAGAAAGCAAGGACATAGAGAAATGCAACAGTAGATTCCCTTTCCTTATACCCAATGTAAGCTGAGTGGAAAAAGCCCTGAAGTTAGAGATCAAAGTCCTTAACTGAATGTCCCTAATAATAAGAACTTCTCTGACATGCTAACTTGATCATACTAGTATGTGGGGACTGATGGGTTATTTGTTTGTATGATATCAGTTTTTTTGTGTTATTTTTTATAAATCAGCTGTAATCAAAGGCTCGAATGTGTGTATGCCTCTGCACTGGCAGTCAGCCTGAACCTTTTGCCAGAGCTCATGCCTGTTTACCATTTATTCTGAGTAAGTGACAGAATAATACACTCAGTATATTCTGTGCATGGTCTGTAACTGGAGGTGGCAGTGTTCTGCTACATCCTTTCCATAGTTTTAGTCATGGAAAGTCCATTTTAATTCTCTCAGTCTTAATATATTGCTTTTAAATAAGCAAAGTGTGTGCACCTGTATGAAAGTTGTAATAGAGAAGATTAATATGATATGAAAAATGTCTTTACTTAAACAAAAAGGTTTTCCAGAACCTTAGTTTTATTAATTTATAAGCAATGTTTATAAATTACATACAGAACATACTGTGGGATAGCATAAGTTCTGTGTGCAACAAAAGCAAATGAGGTAACAACAAGGACATCCCTCTTTGTCACAGATAGCTGGAAGTGTGAATATGCTGCATGGTTGCTATAGGTATGCAAAATATTTCAGATTTTAAAAAAGCAAGCTGTGAACTGTGAAACCAACCCCTTGTTTTAGCCTCCTACCAGTAATAACCACAGCATTGCTGCAGAGTTGATATTTTTTACTTTCCAAGGTTGAGAAGCAGTTCACTCTGTGGAGCAGTGAACATTTTACTTGTCCTGCAGAATTTCATGAGTTTTGGGAGATTTTAGAGAAGCAGTGTAGTGGCGGGAGATGAGCTGAAGACACTTTGCTACAGCATCCTGCTCCCTTGCACTGGTCCCAGCTGCAAAAATGGAACTATATTTGTATTGATTTTTTTAACAGCCAAACCACTGTATGTACCTGAATCTGTAAAACAACAGAATATTGATCTGTTACAGAAAATTATCTATTTAAAGTATCTATTATCTGCTAGTCTGGGGTGCAGAGACATCTATTTGCTAGTGTAGTCTGGCATATTTGCGCTGCAGCCACCAGTTTGCACCATCTGGGTGTAAATTTAACCCACCATTCCTCCTTAAAATAACCTAATATTGCTTAAATCTTCCACCATCCGTTCCCATACATATATATATATATATATATATATATGTGCCTCTGTGTGTGTGTGTGTGTGTGTGTGTGTAGGCATTTGAAACATAAGAGCTACCAACAGAGCAGGATTTTTTTCCCCAACTAGCAATTTGTTTAACAGGTTTGCACTGCAACTCCAAAATTATTTCACTTAAAAGGACACTGTGGATGTTAATTAAAAACATTCATTAGGGTTTTAATAATTCCATAGAGGCTTTAAGCACAAATCTGTTTCTATACCAAAAATGCTTTCCTTCTTGTCTTAATCCATCTATTTTGGGGAAGCCAGTGCATGTGTTGCTGGACTGTTAATAGTGCTTCTCTTTCTCTTACCTTGCTTTAAGAAAAAAAAAGTATGTGCTTGATTGGTGATGAGAAAAAATCACACCCAAATTTAAAACATTTCATTTACAATGAGAAATCAGAAATGGCAATTGTAATTGAACTTTTTTGTTAGTTCAGACATATCTGACTAGAGTGTGGTTTGTGTAGTGTCAGTTTGGTGTCTAAGTGTGATATGGTAAATCTGCCCTTCTGTTACACAAGTGCAACCTTGAAGTCTCCATTAAGGTGCAATCAGTATAGGTGAGACAAAGTTTCTAGTTTAATTGTACATTTGACATTTTTGTGAGTGGTACTGTTAGACAGAGATCACAGGTTATGCTGAGTTGGAAGGGACCCACAAGGATCATCAAGTCCAAATCCCAGCCCTGCACAGCACCATCCCCAGGAGTCACACCAAGAGCATCATCCAGATGCTTCTTGAACTCTGTCAGGCTTGGTGATGTGCCCACTTCCCTTGGGAGGCTGTTCCAGTGCCCAGCCACCAGGGCAAAGAACCTTTTCCTGATATCCAACCCGATTCTCCCCTGACACAACTTCAGGCCAGTCCCTCAGGTCCTGGCACGGGTCACCAGGGAGGAGACAACAGTCTGTCTTCCCTTTACGAGGAAGTTGTAACTGCAGTGAGGTCTGCCCCCAGTCTCCGCTTCTCCAGGCTGAACAGACAAAGTGACCTCAGGCACCCCTCATATTCCCCTTCACCATCTTTGTTGCCCTCCTCTGGATGCCCTCTAACAGTTTAATGTCTTTCTTATACTGCAGTGACCAGAACTGCACACAGGAATTTTTTTCTGAAGATGGCTGAACATACCACATAGATATGTTATTCACATAGGTAAAATTCCACATTCCAAAATTAGTGGGAAATTTGCTTTTAATGTCAATGTGACCAAAATCTAATTATACACGAAAATATACTCCATTGAATAGGAGGTTCTGAGTGCATCATCAATCACAAAAAGGAATTAATATCTTTTGAATCTCAGTGGATGTACAGATTTTGAAAACCTCTTTAGATGTTTTTTGACAGCATTTCCTAATCTTTTCTGCATATTTCCATACAGAGAAACATAACTCAAATATTTAGACTTTCATAAACTGTAAAAATTGTGATGCTCTATGGCATCTTTATGTCATACATCTGTGTTAGCAACTCAGATTTTCACTTATATTACTATAATTTTGATTTCCTTTCTTTGGTCTTTTGAGGTTTTTTTTTGTTTATGTTGTTGGAATCTAAGCTTCAGTCTAATCTAATTCCATTGTTCAGGTCAATTTTTTCCCCTTTGTGTTTCTGTCACATTTCCTAACTCAGTCCAGGTATGAGTCACAGTCATACTCATGATATTAAATTAATGTTCTTTTTTATTCTCTGGATTATTAAACGTCTATTTAAATCCATATATATCATTTGCCTGTACATGTCATTTGCATGATTGAATGTTTTTTGGTAGTGAGACAGATTCTCTATATTGTAATATGTCAAGTACAGAACTTTTCAGAAAAGCGTATTTCAAAGTTTTCACTTTGTGGTCTATGAGGAATCTTATTTTTTGAATAAGTATTGATTGCATAGTACAAATGTACAAGCCTACCTTTTATTCAGAAAGAATAAATATGGTTGATGATGAACAAGAGCATGAATGGCAAACCAGTAGGAAAAAACACCTCAACACCTGCAACTTAGTAACTGTCCTCACTCTAAAATTAGATAAGTGCAAATGTTGATGTGCAATGACTTCTATAAAATCAGTGTGAAAACTGAGATTTGACATTTCCATTTTGAGTATGGGACACTTTCTGTGGGTTTCTTGTCCTCACAAACTTCTGTGAAATAATTCAGTATTGCCATCTGTATTGGTAAGGAATAGCCAATATATCTTTAAAAGGACCCCAAAGGGACAAGAAGAGATCAACAGCAAACAAGTATTCTCAGCAAATACCATATACTACCATTTTGATTATTATACTAAAGTCACTCTAGGCAAGGGAGATACAACCTTCTCTCAGATTAAACAGTTAATGCAGATGAGCTCAGGTTAGATTCAGTCCAGTGTTTGTTAATAATATCTTAAAAGCTGGGAACATTCCTATAGACACTCTAAGGCAGGGAGAGCAGAAGGTGTTTTCTACAGAATAATGACAGGTTGTCATGGTGGGACACAGTTCAACTGTGAGCATTCCTACTCCTTCTCTCATAAATTAACCCTCCATGCTGGTACTCATTAATGGAAATGTCAAGGGTTTTGGTTTGGGTTTGGGTTTTTTTTACAACTGTAAGCTTTACTATAGATTTCTGCACAGTCAGAGCTTGAGGTCAATCTCTTTATCCATGCTGGATAAAGGGCAGCTACTTACCTTTTCTGAATATTCATGATCCTGGCCATCAGTGGCCATATCTGGAGCACTTTCCAGTTAAGATTCAGAGAAGATAAAACCTGCAGAGTTATGACAAACAGGTTTATTACATTACATCCAGGGGTTCCCCCCATTATTACCATTATTAATATGCCAAGTAATTAATTGATAATGTTTGCTTTGATACTTACAAATCTTGCTCTGCAGATTTTAGGTGCTATAAAGTTCTCACTTTCAGAACTTTTGTTGTTGTGAAAAACAACTTTGAAAATGCTGGTTTTGGGAAATTTTCACAATTTCTCACTACGTCTTGACTGATCTTCAGTTTTTAACTTTACAATGCAACTTTTCTTTTCATATTACAGTGGAGGAAAGTGGAAAATATTCAGTAGTACCACTTTTTAAAATCTCTGAGCAATCAGCAGCAGACTTCCAGTATTTCATACCCGCAAAGGAGATCAGCTGGTTGCTGAATGAACTTCTACCATGATGATTCAAATCTGACTCAGTGTGCTTAAAATGGCCTAACGTTTACTCAGTACCACCAATTACAAAACTCCTTTTTACCTACCTAGATGTGCTTGTTGTCTCTCAGATAGGTAATTTATTCAACTGCTTTCATACCTATGAAGCTATATAACTGCATAAAACAGGATTTAAAAGAGATTTTTTCTGCCCATCTTGATTGTTGTAATTTGTAAAATAAAACATTCCCTGTATCTACCATCACAGAAGCTGGAAGAGTGGTCAGATGTAGCCTCTGAGAATACCTGCCTACTATATGTGAGAATCAGGTTCAAAATTCATCTCTGTTCTTTCATCAGTTTGGGGGGACTAGATAGAGATGCCAGCTTTGCTTCAGTCTGGAAAGCAACACTCCCACATTACAGACTGCTACAGCTGTACATTTTTGGATGAAAAGGATTAGAAATTACTGTATAATACATTGCAATAGAAAATATTATATCATGTTCATGAAGATATAAACAGTACTGCCACAGAGACAGTTTACCACCATGGTATTAAGTAAATATTTTTGATAGTGTTACAAATATTCATGGTGTCAAAGTTTTTTACCCTAATGGCTTAAAAATATACTATATTTTGAATAAATAAACTCTTCTACATTTTTCATATTTAGTCTCAAAATTCTTTAGCATACGCATATGCCAAATTTGCTGATTTAGAAAGGAGGTAGGGAGTTGCCTCAAGGAACAAGTTTTATAACTAATAGAAAGGGAGCTAATACTGAAGGAGAGTAAAGGTCAGAGCAAGTTCAATTCATTCCACTGCAAAAGAACTTTGGTAAAATTAGGCAGAGGAAATGGAAGAACAGTGATGGAGGTAACAGTATTTTAGAGGGCAATGCTTGCAAGAAGACAGAATTGAAGGAATAGCCAGAATAACCATGAGGCACATGCATAAACTGGTGATAAAGAGCACAGCTGCCATGAAGAAAGTTGCACATTCATCCTTAGGCTTGCAGCATCTAAGGAAGCCATGAGGAGTCCAGCACAAGATACAGGGCTGCAGGCAGAAGGTCAGATTTAAGAGTCATTAACACTGGGAAATAAGCAGGTCCAGGACAGCTGGCAAAGACATCCAGACAGTGACTGGGAAGACGGAAAAGGGAATAATGACAGAGCCTTGAGAGATGCCAGCAGAGACAGGGGAGAAATAAAGGAATCCATCAGAACTAACTCTCTAATGCTGTCAGCCAGATGAAGAAACAGCAAGTTGGTGTCACATAAACCTAAGGGTGGGAGTTTCTTGTGGAGTAGTTAGTGGCCTATGGTGTCAAAGGTAACAGAGCTATCAAGGAAGAATGAGCGCAGAGAAATGACCCTACAAGAAATAGGCACTTAATGTGAAGGATGACAAGACAAATTAGATATTTGGCAGTGTACCTAAAGCAACTCCTTCAGCTACTGTGACCACCTACATTGGCAGAGTAATTAGAAGAACTTCCAAACAAAGTGATAAATGGATGGTAGAGGCAGGGAGATCTATGCCTATTTATAAAGTGCCTATCATTGTAGTATCCAGATATCACAGCAGCCAGTCAAAGATAGTGACTATCCAGTAGTGAAATATTTCTTCTGTTATGGTTAGATGTGTTTGGTATAAAAACATATCCCAAATAAGCAAAATGTTTTCAAGGATGACAAAGCAGAGAAGGCTTTTCTATAGTGACATACTGTGTACATCTTCAGAAATAGAAAGTATTCATTTTTTGAAGCTGAAATATCTTTTACAGAAATTTTTAATGGTGGCCCACTTCCTGAAGAAATAAAAAATGAGGATGACTTGACTAGCCAATGCAGACAACAGCTAGTGCACAATGTAACAAGCAGTGTTAGAAAATCGTGCTTAGGGCTTAGAAATAATGAGCTCCTAATGTGTTTTTCTAATCAAAGTGCCAGCATGAAATTCACCGTATTTGGAGACCATTCTACTACCAAGGCAGCAGTGTATCAAAAGTTCACAGTGGATATGATTTTTGTGTCTCATCTTTGAATTAGATTTCTTTTGCCCCTCCTTTTTAATAGTTTTAAGTCAAAAGCAGTACAAACAAGAGCATAGAAATGCTTATCAGATCTGTTCCAAGTTCCTTGGACCATAGACATTCCTGTCAGTCTCACTTATCTTTCCATGCAACACTCTTTTGAACAGAGGTTTTATAGGTAAAAGTTTTTTCCCTCAAGATTTAGGCACATCATAAATCAAACAGACCACATGATGGGACTTGTTTCCCTATTTAGTCTATTGAACACAGACAGGAGTGTACTGCAGGTTCCTCAATGGCTTATTTTCTAATAAAAGGATAATGTTCACATATTACAGCAAGATTTTCGTCAGTTTTACCCAGGCAATATTTTGCTGTCCAGAAACTAGAGCCATATTTCTACTACTGAGTCCACATAAATGTAGCAGCTGTGGCCTCAGTGGTGTTTTTAGGGACTAATTTTTTATGTTTCTCCCTTTGCATTATGGCAGCAACATCCTTTATTCTTGAGAGATGGGGTTTTTGTGTTATATTTTGTTAAAAAAATTGGGATTATGTATAGTAAGTGACATGCAGTCTTATATTTATATGGATATGGAAGAAATAAGCAGATTATATTTGGGTTGTCTTCTTAAACCAGTTAAAGCAGTCAAAGAATCCAGGTTCTCTTCTCATAATTTTTACCTGGTTTTGATTATCTAGATTATTTGAGCTTTGTAAAGTTTCTTGCAATTTCTCTTGATACTTTTTCCAAGAAAATCTCCAAACAGCTATGCAGGCAATTGTTCCTTTATCATTTTTGTTACTCTTGTCTCACATCCACCATCATATTTATGTAGATAGACAAATGCAGGTATGGCCAAGCCTCTGACATGATACAGGGAAGTGTAATAGTCTGGTATTAATGAAAGAACAAAGACCTGAAGGGCTGCCTTTCTTATCTAACAAAATCTGCACCACAACATATGTGACATAGAGAAGTCAGACAATAATGTGGTTATACTTATTTGTTTCATGGCATATGCATATTGCTTAAAAAAGCTATTTGATATTAGAATTTCTATGGGGGTTAAATCATGCATGCTGCTTTTCTACTGCGTTGCAGAATGTAACTAGGAATTGGTGTAGCCTAGCACTTAATATACACACAGTGCACTTCAGATAGGGATATAATGAAGCCTGTCACATTGAGAGGAAATTGTAAAAAGTGCCACTTAAAAAAATCCTAAATTATCTGCTTAACTCAGCTTGAATTTCACAACACTAAACCATCACCCGAATCAGGCTCCCAAACCAACCCTGTCCAGAAATAATTGTAGCTGGGAAGAGAAACAAACACTGTCTTGTACTCATTAGCTTACAGGACAGAAGTAGAGGGATGCTGCACAGATTGGTTTCAATAGATAAAGCTGAAGGAAGGGGAGAGAAACTGTGTTGGGTTTGTGTGGCCAGGTTTTGGTAGTGGGGAGCCTATAGGGGTGGCTATAGGGGTGGCTATAGGGGTGGCTATAGGGGTGCAAAGATGCCAGAGGCTTCCTCCATGCCCCACAGAGCCAATGCCAGCCAGCTCCAGGATGGACCTGCTGCTGGGCAGGGCTGAGCCCATCAAGAATGATAGTAATGACTCTGTGGCAACCTATTTAAGAAGGAAAAATGTTATTGTGCAGATGTAATTGCAGCCAGAGAAGAGTGGGTTGATAACACACGAGAGGAGCAACTCTGCAGACAGCAAGGTCAGTGTAGGAGGGGCAGGGGCTGCTCCAGGCACCAGTGCTGGGATTCCCCTGCAACCTGTGGTGCAGCCCATGGTGTGCCCCTGCAGCCCATGGAAGATCACAGGGATGCAGAGGTGTGGAGAAGGCCCATGCCAGAGCAGGTGAATGCCTGAGAGTGGGTTGTGAACTGTCGCTATAGGACACGAAATGAACAACACGGAAACAGCCAGTTTCTCAAGCAGAAAAAAGCAGTTTAAATTTTAACCTTGTATATATAGATTTCTGACAATGCCCGTGGATTGGAGGATGAGGTTGCTTCCTCTCCAACCACACTGGTCGAATTAGAAGTCCATCAATTGTCTGTTCCCCAGAAGAGGAATGAAAACAAAAGGAACAGTTAGAAAAACATTGCTTCATTTATATTAAATGTGTGAGAGATTCCACTACAAAAATGCAAACATTCAGAAAGCTCAAAAATCAGAGCAACAGTGAACCCCTGGGAAACACATGCTGCAGCAGGCTCCTGACCAGGACCAACAGACCCATGAGGAGAAGAGTCCACAATGGAGGACTTGTGACGCTGTGGGAGACCCACATTGGAGCAGGCTGTGCCTGAAGGATTGTACTCCATGGAAGAGTGACCCACATCACTTTTGTGGAGATCTGTTGCCTTTGAGATGGAGTCCCATTTCAGGAGTTTGCAGGGAACTGTCTCCCACACGAGGGACCCCACCCTGGAGCAGGGGACTTCACTCCTTGAGAAGCAGCAGGAACAAGGTGTGATGAACTGGCTGTAATCCCCAGTGCAAGTCTCTCTGCCCTGCTGTGGGGAGGGAGTAGAGCTTGGGAAGGAGCGAGGATTGAGAGAAAGGTGTTTTAGAGAGTCTATAGAAAGACTGTGATAAAGCAAGTGATCCCTTGCTTTATCACAGTCTTTTTGTAAGAGGTTAATTGCACTAACTAACCTGCTTCTGACAATGGAGAGGAAAAGTTTAACCTTTTTTTTTACGAAAAGGATCTGCAATAAGAAAAAGTCATGTGTAAAGTCTGTAACTTGCTAGGGGAAAAAAAAATCACATAGCTCTGATGCTTAGATAAAAAACAATTTGTTTTAACTTCATGCGCAATTCTTGCAATGTGCAGCTGTTCACAAAAGACAGGAAGACTTAATATATAAACAAGTAAGGTTGTTGGCTTTGTTCTTTTCTATTCTTATAAAGAACACGTGTACTTTACCTCTTGCAGTGTTACATTAAGATGTTGTCCTTGAATCAAGACTTTCTCATTTTGGCATTTGAGAGGGATGAAAAGAGGAAAAAGTAGTAATATTTTGCTTTTACTTTGAGGAGAATCTTTCATGATGCTTCTTTAATGTGATTTTTATAAGACCCAGGATGCTAAATATAATCTCACATTTTACAGAAAGGGGAGGAACTAGATGAAAAATAAGTTCTTTACATTCAGATCTGACACTGATGGTTAATCTTAAAATTGGTCTTTCTTTTTCAGTAGCTGGCACATGTCACCTCTACGCAGTTCAGTGTCTCAGGATCTAGGAATTAACTGAGATATGAGCTGCAACAATATTTCAGTATTTGGCCAGCCTATGTCCTAATACTAACTTCCTGATCTTTCATACAATGGATGGCAGAGCTGATTTTCCCTCCTACAGCTTGAGGTTGCATGGTGACAATTATGTTAGAATGGTTCTGGGACAGAGGTTAGACTACAAAACTGTGGATTCTCCATCCCTGGGAGTGTTCAAGGCCAGGCTGGAGGGGGTTTTGAGCAACCTGATCCAGCTGAAGAGATCCCTTACAACCCAACCCACTCTATCTTATGTTTGCTTAAGTTTGGCTCTCTTGGCACTTTCAGCATTGGGAGACCTGCAGTGGCCCATGTAGCCCGTGCTGGGAATCCCATTGCCTCTGCATACAGGAATCTGAGTGTGTGCAAACGGCACAATCCCTGTTAATGTGGATATACCCAGTATTACAGATGTGCAGATATGCTGATCCCTTAAGGCCGTCATCATCCTGCACTTCAGAGAAGCTCCACTACTTTATTTTTGAGTACTTCAGCTCCAGCCAAAGAACCAGATCATAAACTTGAAGCCAGCATCCTATTTCCACTGTGGCTATTTAAATACAAGCTTGTCTGGAACAAGGCTGACAGGAGAGTATCCTAAGAAATACTCAGCTTCAGGAACAGGATAGAATCAATTAAAATAAAGGTTACTTAATTCAACATTTACTAGTAACGAATCATTACGTTATCTGTCTGTACAACCCTATTTTCTTACTGCTTAAACAGTGACATCCCAATAAAGGTCTAAAATCTACTTTCCTACTCATTTTCTAAGGCTGCCTGCTTTATTGGTAGTTTCAAATCCAGAGCCCTAAGTGTGTTATGTTTTAAATGGGTATCTCCCTTTTCCTGTACCTTCTCCTTGTGTGGGATGACGTTATTGGCGGGAGTCAGACATACCAATTATTTACCCAGTGGCGATTAGGACCTCCCAGGGTTACCATTGGTAAGAGAAATATTTGCATTTCTGGAGGGCTGGAGTTCCAATATCAACCCCTATATATCATACATAAACTCTCAGGGGTTGACTTGACCTATGGCACCTTTCTGTAGTTATCTGTCTTCACCTCTCCTCTCCTGTTACTCTTTCAAATAATTCTTTTTCTTACCCGCCCATTGCTGTAGCCCAGTGAATATACAGATTATAATAGCAGGTATTCTGCATGGCACAGATGATGTCTTCCACAGAAAATGCAGTATGATGTATTTCCATTCAGCTGTTACTAAAAAGTGAAAAGTTCTTATCAGATTTCCAAAACCCACAATAGTAATACTTGAAAAGAACATGAAAAATCTGCCTGCATGACTATAGAGGGACCTAAATGTACGTTCATGTTTATTGGTTAGAATGGTGCTATAATGGTACTTCCAAGGAGAATCGGTGTTCTTATTTGTGTAGATTATAGTGTGATTGCTAAAATCTCCCAACCTTGTTCCTAAATCAAGAAACCACCTGAGCCTTTGGTAATTTTCTGGCAAAGAAACTATTCTAACTGCCTTGGTTTAGAGAATAAAACTGGCCATGACAAGAAATTAAACTGGATCTTCTGGAAAAAAATTATTTAGGTAAACAGTAATAATTTTATAACTGTTACTTTAAAAGTTTTAATTTTACTTTTTGTTCTTTGGAATTTTTAATTGCTCAGCAAAAGGTCTTAAATTATTTTTGTTTACCAACAGTATGTTTTATATTTTTATCCATATTTCATATGTTGTCTTATTCCATTTTATAACATATTGCCCATTTACCTTTCTCTTCTGTGTTTCATATGAGGCAGTTACACTCTTTCTTCTAATTAGGATAACTGGACAGCATACACTCTATTCTCTAAAGGATATTTGCATGTTTTACAGCAGGACAAATGGGCAAAGCACTTTTCTTTGCAGAAATTAATATTCTTCATTGTAAACAATGTAATCCATCATGTTTAGCTTATGTGGTGAAATGAATATCCTGATAGTTAGCATGAAAGCTTACTGAAAGTACAGTGACCATCTGCATCTCTCTGTTGGGCTTTAAAGGCCAGTTCTCCCTTCTAAAGATTTATAATACAAAGGGCAATTCACTAATTAGTACTGTAAATTAGTGTTGCCATGAGGTTAAGAAAAAAACTAACAGCCCCTGCAGTATTTCAATTAATGTTATTTTTAATTGCTTGTATTAGCATTTGAGAACAAGATTGATTAGCTTTTGACTGTCAAAGAAACAGAACTTGAAGCTCTTAAATACTGAAATGGAAGTTGTTAATTATGCTTAAAAATCCATAGATACTGTACATGGAAATCTGGAAGGTCATCTGAGTATTAAAGAGGGTATGTTTCTGTTCTGTACAAATAAAAATGTAGAATGTTAGCATATAGCCACATGTATTTCTCATGCTCTCTACTAATTGATCATGCAAATTAACATCTCCAAAATCACTCTAAAAACAAAACAGCTTTAATAGTGCATCTGTTTATAGAAAGTAATTTTAGAAGTTGTTTAACTTTAAAGTGATTAGTTAATTCTCAATTTGTGATTAAAGTGGCAAGACCTGAAATTTCTCCTAAAGCTGTTGAGAGTTTTCCTCTGTAGACCCCAGTTCAGGAAATAGCAGCTATTTACTATGTCTCTAGGGCTAGCTATGAGACAGGACTTGTGCTATTTCATCCCCAAGTTCAAGGTCCTGTCTAAGGCAGATTTAGAGACCTCAGAACAGGACACAGGAAAGCCAACAAGCACAGCAGACATCTTCCAGTATCAAGGTAAAAAAGGTCATGAGGTAAGCTGTCCTGTATAGCATTTTATAGAGATACTTGTGTCCCACAAGGTAGTCACAGGTTGCTAATCTTTCCAGAATACTTATGTAGTTGTTTAAAAGATTAAGTAATCAAGAATTAAATAATCCTTATTGTTTGATAGGTCCTGTTAGAGGGGCAATCTGGGAAAAAGCACACCTGGATTAATGTCCTTCTTCAGCTTGAAAGAATTTAAATGTCACAGGGTTATATATTAACAACCAGACTATTAAGAAGCAGAATGGATGGAACAACAAAAGTTGTTACTTCTAACCAGGCCACTGAAACTCTGCTGTTTTGGTTAATAGTTGGGCTTAGTGACCTTTGAGGTTTTTCCAACCCTAATTATTCTATGATTCTGTTCTATAAAAACATGAGTAATTCAGTAAACCTAACTAGTTAGACTTATTTAATTCTGTAGTTCCTGCATCCTGACTGTATTTGGCAAGAAGAGAGGTATATTTTCCAACTATATAATTTTTGGCTGTAGCCCTTAAGCAGTTGCTTAAGCTCTGCCTAGTTAATGGGACAGAATCCAAGCTGATGTACAGCGTTGACTCTTCATGAGGTACACATAGACATCAGCTTCCTCAGTGGCACTCGGATGTGTATTTAAGAGTTTTGCTGAACTAGAACCAGATCACAGATGGAGAGGAGCAGGTAGTCCCACCTTTCTTTTGTCAGCAGCTGGGCTGGTCTAAGAAAATGCTCTGCCCTCAGTGCCTTGTCCCCACCACTCACTTGGCTTATCAGCTGCATACTTTGTTGAATAGGATTATCCTAATCTCTGATGTGGCTAAGAATACTCCTTTCCTCCCCATGTTAATTATTTTTCAGATGGATTACTGTGGGTTGAGGACTGTAATCATCAACCTATGGATATGGCAGGCATACCATGTCAGCTTCTGCTTTGAAAGCCAGTGGAATTTGCTACTTTTGGTACATTGGTCCCTTTGCTGCATTGAAACTCTGAAATAAATTTGCTGAGAGATGATCCTAACTGTAGATTCTTGTTGGCCTTAAGCATGGGAGAGGTGCCAGAGAGAGCTGGTGCATGCTGGGGTGTGCAACAAAATACATCTATCAATGCATGAAGAACTTCAGTGGCTATCAAAATTTGTGGCACTCAGGAAATTCATGTCTGTAGCTTAGGCAGCAGCCAAGCAGCATATTTGAAGTCTGGCTGGAACTTCAGTTCTTTCTAAGTCCCCTCTTTAATATATCTTGAATATAACACAAAGAGGACCTGGCTCCCATCACTACAGTAACAATGAGTGTCACAAAGACCACAGTACTAACTGACAACACTGTCCTGACTTCCATGTGCTCCTTCTTCCTCTTGCCATTTGATTCACATCTCCTTATCAACCTCATTCTTCAACTCATACACTTACAGAAAAAAATTATTGCACGTTGTAAGTAATCATATACTAGCTATTCTAGAATAAGTGTAATATGAGGCAACTGCTGCCTACCTTCTTACTGCTTTACATCTTTTGACTAGATAACAGTACAAAGTGAAGGATGAAAAACAAAGGTAGATTAAGATAAAGAAAATTAAATTTAAAAGTGAGATTAGATAAATAAAAAAGGAATTTTATATTTTTCACTGTTGGGAAAGCAAAATGAAACCACATTTAAATTGAAAATTTCCATTATGAAAAAGAATTTTTCAGCTGAAAAAGCTTTCATGCAAAAAAAAATCGGCTACATGTGTCAAAACAGTGTGTCAACTCATCAGAGGACCAGGATTTTTTTAGAGGCAATTAGAAGGTGTATTTTAGAGCTAATTTGACTATCTAATGAGAATATCGCAAATGAAGTGATTCAAGATAGCTCAAGTACTAGTGATCACAGTTTGTCAAGGTCAAAAGTTTCAGTTACAGTTATTAATATTTATATATATATAAGTAGGCAAATAGTTTATTCACAGTTAATGCTTTAAAGAAAGCTGCAATGTAGTGACCAATAAGGCATTATCATACTAATCTCTCCTAACATGCGATTGAATTTCTAACTGCAGTACACATGTCAGAGAGAACACTATATTTAATTCCTGGAGAAACAGATGATAAATCAAACTAAATGGAATTAATAATGCCTGATTACTAGTTATATACTTCACCTGGAGTATCATATTCAGCAGTGATCACCATACTTTAGGATATAATTGCTCTTCATGGCTTATAATATAGAGTCTGAAGTACAATAAACCTTGGAGAAAACCATTTAAAAGATAGAGAGTAAAAACAGTACTTTATTTTTAATATTTGAATAAAAATTTCAAGGTTCAAGGTAACCACTTTGCATGGTATTTTTAGGAATATTCAGACAATTAACTGTGTGACTGGTGTAAACACATTCTGCTGAGCTATGAAAAGCAACAGTAGCCTTAAAATGTTTTAATTTGTTTTTCCCTTCAGGGTTGTGACTTTATGAGAATGTGGTACTAAGTCTGCTTGAAAAATTGTTTATTTTTTTAAAAAATGCTTCTCACTATGGCATCTTTAACTTGACTTATTTGTGTTGTAAGATGATTTTTGGCTGAAAAGGAAGAAATATAAAAATCTTTCCATCCATTTAAAACTGCTCTAGGTATACACAATCTGTTTCTTCTTAACCTGTCATATAAATCAGCTTAGAAAATCTGATTTTGAGGAATGCTACAAGTTTGCAAATGGATATTGCCAAATGCTGGATAATTGGTACTTGAAGTCTTGAATCATACTTGAAGTCTTAAAATACAGTTAGAGACACTGGGTTCCTGAAGACTTTACAAAATGCACATTATTTATTTTTAAATATATTCAACTAAAACAGTGCCTCTTGAGAAATTGGTAAGTTAATTCCTAATTTATTATGTCAGTGAGGAGATTCAGTTAACAACTGTGCCTTATTTTATCTATTTGTATAGTGGGAAAATGTCTACCTACTTATATGTGTAATCAAAATAATTTTCTCTATGGCCTTCACTTAATATCTAAGTACCAACTGTTTTACAAGTGAAAAAAATTGGAGAGAGAGGACATTAGTTATAATGCTAAACATTTATTTCTGCTTGCTCTTCATTAAAACCAAGGATATAAAAACACTTCCTCAGGCTAGACTGAAAGATTAATTTCTGAAGAGCTTTTAAACTCATTGCTCTGTTAGGAGAGATGGTCCAGCAGTTAGGGGTGTGATTGGCTTTCTGATCACTGAAATTTTGATAAATTTTGATATGTATTCAGCCATAATCTTTGCAGACATTTACTACTTTTTTGTCTAGTAAGTAAGAGGTGATCTTCTCTGTGTTAGTTACTCCATTAAGTGCAGTGATCACCCCATGGCTATATGTGTTCTTTTAGCTTCAGAAAGAATGACAACTATCCAAAGAAGGAGAGAGATCTTAACTGACTGACTGTGAAATGACAGAAGGAAGGTGACAGAGACAGAGGACACCCTTACCACTTTTACAAATGAAACAGTAGTCAGACCTTTCCTGCAGGATAATTTTGCTGAAGTTTTCTGTTCAACAGTGTTTGAACAGCATGGTTTCCTCAGCTGAGAAGCTGTTTCCTCCAGATTTTGCCTTGACAACTGGAAGAATGCTGTTCTAAAGAATGAACATCTCACAAGTTCTATTGTATATAGAGAGCATATAAAGAGCCAGACATGAGAAAGACCTCTGCTGAATATTACTGCTAGGAAAATAGGACCTCGGAGCTAGTGCCAAACAGAACTGAAATCACAGGGGATTTTACTGCTACACCAGAAACAAATGGGTCTGTGGTGGGAGCTCTATATTAGATTTCCAGTTTTCTTGTAAGTGTATTTTTATGACATACAGTTCTTATTATTTTAATGGAATTTGAATTGATTTGCTTGCACTATGGAAATAGTGAGATAATCGGGTCTGAGAATGAGGTTTATTGCAATTTCACTTTTTACAACACAATAGGTTACTGAAACACTTCTAAATGACACAAATTCTAATAAATCATTCTCATGTAGTCTTTCCTACTGTCAATCTTTACCTTATTGTCCATGAATTTCTTTTAACCCTCTCAAGACTGTCTATACTGAAAGACAAAGGTGGTCTTGTCTGAAGACACTGAAATCCTTCATGCACCAGGACATCACACTCAGCAAAACATGGATCTGTTTTTAAATTTTTTCACACAAAAAGTTTGCTACAGTTTCATGCTGTGCAGGCCCTGGTTAGCAGTACTGGTTTGTTCTGTGTAAGTAATTCCTGTTGCACTGTAAGCATGTTATGTACTGTGTAGGACAAGAACTTGGTAATTCCTGTGAGAACCTATCCCTGAGGCATTCTTCCAGAAATGGTGTGATTCTGTTAGAAAGGATACCTCATGGAGGGGAAAAGACTGTTAGATCCAATGCACACATTAAAATAAGATGGCCACGGGAAAAATTTCTAGGTAGAGTATTTTAATGGCAAGAATGTATGATAATGGCCCTCTTTAGGCAACAAAGGATATAGGAGTCTGTTACTGAAGTTTACACAGCTTCCTTGGTAAATTATTGTGTTAGCAGTAAATTCTGGGTTGGATACTAATATGATGCATTAGAAAACTATGCCAAAGCACACTTTTGTTCTTGTCATGAAAATATGGAGAATAAGGTCTACGTATCACTGCTGTGGCAAGCTGACAACCAACAAGATTTATGCTGTTTGAAAAGCCTATTCTTGCTGAATGCATTGCATATGTAAGTTCACTGTAGTTTACTTGGAACTTTGCTGCTGCAAATAATGGTAATATCTCTGTTTTGATATGACATGAAATTTATTTAATCTGATACCTCATTTTGAAATACATTCATTAAAAGTGTTGAATGGTGAAAAATCTGTCAGCATAAATGGTGTTCATTTTCAATGTGACAGTATTCACAAGTCCCAAGAAATAGAACAGTTGAATAGATAATGTCACATATCATAGCATTATTCAGATGGTGTGATCTTTTTATTGATTGGACAGCAGTTGCAAATTCAGAGCTTATGCTACATTTCACTAGTATCATGACAATGAAGAACATGAGCAATGATCTGTCAAATGTGTGAAAATTGTGCCATGAAAGTAAATAAAGACACAGTTTATAATTCTCCAAAAGGAAAAGGATAACATTTGTTCTGGCATTAAGCAATAATGAAACAGAGGTTCTGCTTTGTGCTTTAAATATGAAATGGGGTTATAATGGAAGAACAATTCTTCCATTAGAGATAATATGTAACAGGTGAAATGTTTAGCTTCCCTATAGTGTGAAAAAGCCACTTCTCAAGCAGACAGACAGAGACAGCTGTATTGAAACTGCAGTTTGTAATCTCTGTATTTTTATCGGTCTTTAAGACAGGAGGCCTTTTATTCCAGATTTTTTCATTGTAAATGCTGAAATCTTTTTTAATAGCATTCTTTCCTAGCAAAAAAATAAACTCAAACTTGGATCATATGTGAGATACTAATTGTAGCTTGAGTCCAAAGAGCCAGACTAACAATTTAGCTAGAATTCCTAAAGCATCTGGGAAGTCCCTAAACATGAAACAATTGTGTGATATCTCTTATCACAGCATTATTTGGATGGTGTGAATAGTAATACATTGAGGAACATAAGTAGATTTTTTTCTGTATCTTTATATTCTATCCCTCTAACTAGAAGGGGCAGATGAGGGAGCTGTTCAGGTGTATGAATATGGATGCTCAATGGCTTTGTAAGTGCTGTAGGGTATCCATGAGGCCCCCAAATGTCACTCTAGAAAGGCATGAGTCTGTCAAAGATCTTCTTTAATTTTTGCCAGCTCCACAGAGATGTCTAGAACACTCTAGATCATTACTGTGTCACTGTATTAAGGATGGTGAATTTCCCTGGGAGTGTTTCTGGGATTTATTGTGTTTTTAAATGGCAAGGTGAAAGAAGTAATGAAGAAAAAAAAAGATGTAGTCAAACCTTGAGCCAGAGGGTGAGGCACTTGGTACTTGTCTTGTACTGTGCCCTGTTACTGAAGGAACATCTGTATGTCCCAAGTGAGTCAGGTGCAGGAATCCTCATGTTTATGGCATACAAAATGCAGTACAGTCCTTGCTCCAGCATTCAGTTTCATTTGAAAAGGTAGAGCTTGGAAGAGGAGACAGGGCTGAAGGGGTCCACACCGCTTGGGTTCTCAGGAGCAGAGGAAGAGGCATGTCCTTGCCCACCTCTAGGCTGTATTTTAGGAGCAGTTTCACAGTCACCATTTCCCCTCTGGAGGGCACTCTGGATCAAAACTAGAGCAAAACAACAGATTGGAGAAAACTTCAAGAAAGTGATAGATTTGCCTTAAGGTGTGCCTTCAGTTTAGGCTGTGTAACACTGCATGTTGCACCAAGCTTGGCCCTCCACTTGTATTTCTTCCTCCTTGTGATGATACTGGTTGTCAGGCATTGGTTATCTAGAAGGACCTAGTGGCAAAGAGCCATAAATGTGTTTTGATGTCGTCTTCCACAGAAACAAATATTTAGAGACTATAGATAGCCTGTGAGGATACTTTTTGCAAGAATAATGAAAGCCCAGAGGAACCAGCACACTCAGGTATGTAAAAGGCTTAATTATTCTGGTCTAGATCTATTCTGGATCTGCATTGTTTGGGCCATATATTTGTTTATTTCAACTTGTTGAATTGTTTGCCAAGTTGATTTTTTTCACTGCAAGCAGACAGAATATGCATCTTTTCCAAGAAGGACTGTGCACAAGAACCTGTTGTTTGCTCATGTTTTGTGCATATGACTGCTACCATTGACACAGCATTTTCATTGGAGCTGGCAGGGCAAGCGAAATATTTCATGCTTGTCTGTTGGGGTTACTTTGTTATGAACATTGCTACCTTTTCATTTTCATTTATTTGGACAATTCTTCTGAAAATCACTGATCATCTTTTGGGCATGCTTCTCGACTTTTATGCATATTGTTCTTTATTGCTGTGCACTATGGAAAGGTGGGGAAGAAGGTGCCAAAATTGATTAATTTTCTCCAAAGGGCAGCTCAGGGAAAATGATTGAAAGGGATTTCTGGAGGTCACCTGGTCCAACCCTTCCTCAAGAAGGGTCAGTACCCTAGGACTATGTCCAGGATTGCCAAACATGGAGAGTCCATGAACTCTGTGGGCCAGTGCTCAGTCACCTTCACAGAAAAAAACTTTTTCTTATGTTTAAGTGGAATTTCTTGTGTTTGAGTTTTTGTCCATTGTCTTTTGCCCTTCACCAGTGAAAACAGCTTGGCTGTGTTGCTTTTGCACTCTTCCTTCAGCACTTACACACATTGATATAATCCCACACCTCAAGCCTTCTCCAGGTAGAACAGTGCAGCTCCCTCAGCCACTACTCATAGGAGAGATGCTCTAGTCTTTTCATTATCTTCACTGGACTGTCTCCAATGTGCTCATTTTGCTGCTGTACTGAAAAAAGAGCAGTGTTCCCTGCTCTCATCTCTCTAAATTCAGGAGCAATGGTGGATGAAATGCTCCTTAACAAATTTCTGTTAATGCCAGACAATCTGTCTGCCCACAACACAGAGCTGCCTACAAGAGAGAGGAGCACTGGGGATGGACATTGGACAAACTACATTGCCTTGGGAAAAAAAATGTGGTCTATAAAACCTAGCTGCAGTAATTAACAATACCAAGTTAATGGATAGGCAGGATCAAGTTTCACCAGAAACAGTCCTTTATTCTCCCTAAACATTAGAACAGTATCTCAGTCACTCCAACAGGAAAAAAGTCTGAAAGAAGATGTTATTTATATACAATTTCAGTGCCTGTGCTTCCTTCTAGGGTGACACACTGGGAAACAAGTGTGGAAACAAGTTTTACAAGGAAAACAGACTCAATTATATAACATATATTTGTGGATTGCAGAGAACCAAAATAAGCAATTAGTCACTTAGGTATGTGCTACAAGTCCTTCTCCTGTGTGCTTTGAAGGTGAATTTTTCAGTCTCCTGACACAGTCAATATATTCTCCTACAGGGAGTTCAGGGCTAGGACTCTCTTTTCCAGAGCAGTGAAACAGGAATCCCTCACAGTGTGTCAGCAGCCCTGTGTTTCTGCTGCTGCCACCCCACGTGGTCTGTCCTTAGTGCAAGCAGAGCGCCAGCAATGCTGAGCAGCAGCTTCACGGGAGCAAGAAGACTCCAAAGCTCAGCAAAACCATTCAGCTGTGTGTGCCCTGGAGTCACAGCCATGAAACATGTCAGGAGAGCAGCAAAACATTGCAATTCCTCCACGGGATATCAAGGGATCCTTTATCTTGCTTCAGTCATTCATAGGCCCCTATCCCTTTCAGATGATGACAGGAAATCATTTGCACTAAAGTCCCTACTGTCCAGCAATGACAAAGAAAACGTCACCGTTTATCAATTGTCTTGTAGAAATTGTCACCGAGTACTGACAGCATGCAAAGTGCACTGCCATTCCAATTATTAAAAGGTCTCTTAGTCCAACCTGGTTTTCCCAAAGGTAATTGATATAAATTTATTTATCTAGTTTTTCCTAATTACAGGAAGAAGAAAAAATGGCCTAGTGAGATGCATTGGCATTTCATGGTGTTTTCAAGGGAAGAAATCCACAGTAAAGTAGACAAAATATATTTCTGTAGGAGACTGTGGTAAGTCATTCTCTATCGATTTTAAAACTTTGTATGAGGAAAGTTTTGCAGTGTTTAAAATGAGACTGAAGAGTGAATGCATTGGATTTTTTTTATCTGTATTATCAAAGTCTGGGGTTGGTTTTGATTCGGTCTTTTTTTTCCTGATGAAATGTTTCATGTTGTAATGTAATAGAATTAATAAGATCTGATACACTGAGTTTTAATGAAATTTCATTTTTCAAAAATAGGCACATAAAAATGTCTCCATAATAAACTTAATTAGGGAAAATAGAAGATTGTATTATTTCATCATTAATACAAAGAGATGGATAATTAGGAGGATGCGATATGCATATTGAGTGAAATCAACACTCCTGCAGGAGGTTGAAGTATACAGGCCCCACGTGAGAAGTTATTTTAGCCAAGAAATGGGACTCTGAGCCCCATCACTAGACATCACTAGAAGGCTGTCTAAGGATATAGTACTCAATACCCTTCAATAGTACTTTTCCAACTCAATGCTCTACTGCTTCTCTTCTTTGCTTTTCTTTTTTCTCTTAGGTGATCTAGTGCCATTTCTCTGTAGCCTAAATATCTTTGTATTAGCCGTTTTTTTTCAGTTTCTACCCAAAAAAGCCTCAGAATGCTGCATTTTCCATGTTCATTCATTCTCCCTTTACTGTTCCTTAGCCTTTTACTAGAGCTCTGCTTTCTTGGTTTCAGTAATTTTCATGACATTTTTCTTCATTTTCTTCTGTTCTAGCATGCCTTCATGTCTCCCAAAAAAGTTATTGCCAAGGTCTTATTTCATTATATAACTCCCGCTTACATCAGTTAATGCACTGTACATGTCAATATTTTTATTAATCAGATTTTACGAAGGAAAGAGTAAAAATCCTCTACTTAGCCTGAAAGCAGATTATTTGTGAATGTAGTATAAACTATATTATTCAAACAACTGTGCTGATAACAGGTCCAGTTTCAGTTTTGCTGGAGAATGGAGCAAATTAATTTTCTGATGCAATCAGAATGAAAGGTAGTTTTTCAACTGTTGAGGGTGAAATTCACTCCTGTTCACAGGGTCTGTACAAGGACCCTGTTTAAGTTTGGCTGATGCGTGAGACCTTGTATGGGTAATCTACATTGACAGAAATTTATAGACCTGATTTGTTCAGTCTATTATATTAGTACAGTTCTGAATAGGCTAAAGCTCTCACTGGTGGATTTCCTCCTGTAATTCCATTCTTTTTACTCTTTCACCAATTTTGGATAGTTATTACATTAGTCTTGTCAAGGATGGTAGCTTCCCAACCTGTCCTAAAATACCACTAACTTGTTTAAAAAAGAATAGCCAATATATTTTAAAATAAATGTACTAAATTATGCTCATATTGACAATTAAGGTTCTCAGTCACCAAATTTTATACAAAACTAAATAACAATAAAATAGTGTAACATGATTTGCAGGAAAAGTAGTTAGTAAAACATTTATATTTCAAGCTTACAAAAGACGATACTTGGTGAAGTATTACTTGTTGTTCTTCCAAATTAGGGTACCTAATGTGACTTCTAAAATTCCTTGACTGCTGGATACAGAATGGTTTGGTTTTCCACACTGAAAGAAGTCCATCATGTAGTGTGACTTTTTGTGTGTGTTTTGGATGAGGTGTTTCTTTTGTTTTTACACAATAGTTTCCATTCCAGGCAGCTGCAATAAAGCAGCATGCTGTGCCCCCTTCTTACAAATCCTGGGCTGGGAAATATTGCTCAAGAAGGCACGAGAAGCCAAAGCTAACTTCAAATGTCAGTGAAACATATTCTGGCCATGCATTCCCAGAGCTGGAATTTATAAATGAGCCTCTCAGCTCCATCCTGCCACCCATATTTTCTCTAGATCTGTCTGTGCCCCCACTCCCCAAGCCACCTGTAGCAGTTGCAGCCTCACTGGTTGTCTGCAGCCTTCTGCAGACTGTTTCAAAAGCACATCAGTGGTTTAAGATCAGTTTAATATTTCCCCATTTAAAATTTTGACACTGTGAAAAGGACATTTTTCCAACTTAAGATTAGTACTGTGAGTTGTTCCTTACCCCTTCTCACAGATAAGTTATTTTGCTCCCCATCGGATACCTCATGGCAGTGGGTCTCATGCCCAAGTTCAGACAAAGACTGGTCATACCAGACAAGTAGTCTCAATGCTTGAATGCTTGTAAAGAAATTTCTACCAGGAAGGTGCTCATCCCTTAGTCTTATACCTTTTTTTATGCCAGCCTGGTCTTGCTGTATCTTGTGGTCTTGCTGTATCTTGTGGTCTCAAGATTTCCTAGCTGCAGTTCCTGCTTCAGAACTGTGCACAGCTTGGTGTGCTGCTGAGTGCTTCCATCACCCCCACCTCCTTCAATCAGTAACATACCACCAATCCTGCTCTCACCGGGGAAATGACAAGTGCTTTAAGCCAAGATAGGGTTAATTTTTTGCATTAGCCAGGGGAGGGAGGGGCTGAGGGGGCATTGCCAGGACCCAGGTGTTACTCTATATTACCTCACCTCATTGCTGGGGACTGGGTGGGCAGAACGAATTCTCTCATTTTTGAGGAGACAGGCATTCTTTCTGGTTGGGAGAAAATGTTGCAAGAAAGAGCAGAATTGGTATCGCCACAGGTTTTCTGTGTAAATTGTTTCTTTGTCTTATACCTTTTGTTATTAATATTGTTGCTGTCACTATTCATTTTCTTACCCCATTGCTGTTTCCAGGAAATTGTTCTTAATTCAACCCGTGATCTTTGCCTTTTGTGCTTTCAATTGGAGGGGAAGGGGCAGTGAGCAGCAGCATGGCTTTAACTGAAATGCTTAACTGGAAAATACCACTCCCAGACCATACCAGAAAGTATGTCCCTCATACACCTGGAGTGTCCTAGTTCCTACAATAGGATCTGAGGAGCCAGGTGGAGTTAGGCTTTGAACTCTCCAACTTCCTGCTTGGGGCTCTCAGTAGCATCTATCTCCAAACGATATCCCCCCTTGCAGATCCCCCTCTCTTTGTGGGTGCTGTGCAGGGTAAGTCAGACTTCCTGCTCCAAATGCTGCTGCAGATGTTAGGTATGTGGGAAGCAGGCAGGCCTCCCAATTGTATGTACTTAAATTATTATTAAGCTCTTCGGTCAGTGGTATGGCCAGCTTCACACTGGAGCGAGGCAGACGGAGGTGGCTCCTGGGCTGAAACATCTAACCCTGCCCCAATCTCCAGGCCAGAGCTGCAGCCAGCACAGGTGAGCTGCCTGTGAGGGGCCTGAACTGCCCGGGTAGCAGCACCTGCCTCTTCATTTCAAATCATGTCAGTCATTTCTTAAGTGTGGTCCCAGGTTCTTCCACTGATGTGCTGCTTGGTTTCCCCCTCAACATTAACAGCAGCCTACAAGACCGAAATGAAAGACAGAAAGTCTAAATCATGCTTTAAAAGTGTCCTCAGATCTCTCCTTTAACCTTAGAGGGTGTCTAGCTGAATAGCTTTGATTAAGTGTCTGATTTTAGATGATGTGGTTTAGATGAGTCACACACTAAGGCAGCATTTTCTCTCTCCATGAGAAATGTGAAGTCATTTTCTCCACAGTTTCTGGAGTGGGTCTCACATGATTTCCCCCTCTTAACTTGGTCTATTTACCCATCTTTTTAAGGACTCATTTGTACCTTTCTTGCATCCAAAGTGGAATAAGCGGGCCCCAATGGCCACCAATAAAACAGCTGTTAGCAATCCATTTTAGACAGGTTTTAAAACTCTTGGGGAAAGACCTGGGGAAATGGAGGCTGCTACTCCAGGCTGAGAGGCCTCAGCTCTCTTTTTAGCATTTAGAAGCATCAGTCTACTCTACCTGTCTACAATGCATAATTCAATTAGCATTATCCCTTAAATGCTTGTCTGCTGTTATCCAAACTATTCTCTGTTTACTCCTGTGATCCCCTTATAGATGCATTTCCTTTTGCCATCACTCTGTATCTTTTTATGTGGTTTTACTTCTCTGCTAGAAGCCATATAATTCTTATCAGCTCCCACAGTATATCATCCAATCCTCCTTTACTTTATGTTATGTTGCTATCAATATTCCATTCTTACATATTTTAATCTCAGACGAGAATATTGTATCATCTTTACTTTGCTCTGATAAAAGAAACATAATATTTTGGTATGAAAACTACCCTGTAATCCACATGAATATACAAGAGATTTGTTTTTTGTATTGAAAAGAGGTCCTTTTTTACAGTATCTTTAAATCAGAAAAGATATTACATTTTTTTAACATATTTTTCCTTTAAAGGATTAATTTAGTGCTCATGAAAGCTGCCACATTGACAGTTCTGAGAAAAGAAGCCTATTTAATTGGCCATGGAAGAGATAAGTAGTGGCAGTGTAAGATTCCTAGACTGCTTACGCATTCACCTGAAAAAAATCTATGATCCTGCTCCCATTCAAGTCAATAGTAAAATTCCCTCAAGCCTGGTACTTCATTTGGCTTCTAAGTCTGCCCATGAAAATAATCCTTATGACAATGGTAGATGTGCTGTATTCTTAAAATTTTTCTCCAACTGGAGATACTGTAGGTTTGCTCTGAGAACTGAGCTCCTTTCATATGGCCACCTCCACAGCTGCTATCAGTCTACGCCAGGTTCACATCACTGACATAAAGAAGAGAGGGACTATAGCTCTTCACTGCTCTCTCAAGTCCCCCTGATGATATTAAGATTGTGATGGTATTAAGTGTGCGTGATATATTACAAATCTCCTTCAAAGTCACATTTTAGCTCTAAAGGAGTGAGAGACTTTATCAATAAATAGATGGTATGGTGTCTACCACTGTGGTTTGTAAATGTTATGCCCAGAAGAAATTTTATTTTATAAACAGATGGATCCTTTTTACTTGATTCACTAATGCTTTACAATTAACTAATTAACAGGTTTATTGCCAAAATTAGCAATAAAAAGTGTTAAGGAGTTTTGACCAAAGCAGTCTTTGGCAATTACATAGATGCAAAACAATCTGCGTGATAGTTTGAGGCTAAATGTTCCTCAGATCGGAATTTAACCTGCTGTTTTCAAATAAAAGTTGACAAATAGGAAACCAAACCCTGCAGATTTTCTCAACCATTTCATATTTGAGAGCCTCAGCCTTAATTAGTATTAATTACAGGTAACACAACAAAAGTTTGAAGGGCTGATTATGCACTTTCTAGACAAACAAAGCTGTTTAATATCCTACACTTTGATGGACTAGCTTCTATCAGTCTCCTCTAATGATATAGTTCTGGGTCAGGAATCTTTTTGCGCTATAAATAATGTTTGGTTTTAAAGGGTACCATATCATCTAGAAAAAAACATCACAGAGGACATTTAAAATCTAATTATTTAATATTACTGCAGGTCAGGAAGAGAAGGGGGAATTCTTGTAAAAATAGACTACTGACTTTTAAGTAATCAGCTTAATAATTTCTATGTAAAAATCCATCCCTTTCAACTTGACAGCACAAAAATGTGAATGAACAAACCCTATATAATCAGAGTTTTAAAATATCTTACTCATTCCTTTTGTAGATTTATCTCTAGAACTGTTTAGTAGATGGGGACCAGTGATTCACTCACTCCTGACCATGAAGGTTTCAAAAGGAAATATACACAAAAATACAAAAGTCATAGTCAACTCAGGAAGAGTTTGCAAGTATGTCTAGCTGGTGTGTGTGTCCATCCATCCATATATGCACCAATTCAGTAATCACAGAATCCCAGAATGGCTCAGGATGGAAGAGGCTACAATGGGTTTGTTATCTGGTCCAATCTCCCTGCTCGAGCAGGGTCATCCTAGAGCACATGGCACAGGATTGTGTCTGGGTGATTCTTGAGTATCTCTAGTGTGGGGGACTCCACAACCTCTCTGGGTAACCTGTTCCATGTGCAGTCATCTTCACAGTAAAGAAATTCTTCCTCATGTTCAGGTGGAACTTTCTGGGCATCAGTTTCTGCCCATTGCCTCTTGTCCTATTGCTTGGCACCCCTGAGCAGAGCCTGGCCCCATCCTCCTGACACCCTCCCTTCAGGTACTGACAGACGTTGATGAGGTCCCCTCTGAGTCGTCTCTTCTCAAGGCTGAACGGGCCCAGCTCCCCCAGCCTGTCCTCGTTACAGAGATGCTCCAGTGCCTTCATCACCTTTGTTCCTCTTCTAAGAATCTGTTCCAGGAGCTCCATGTCTCTGTTGTACTGAGGAGCCCAGAACTGGACACAGTGCTCCAGATGCATCTCACCAGGGCTGAGTAGAGGGGCAGGATCACCTCCCTCAACCTGCTGACAATGCACTGCAGGATACCTCTGGCCCTCTTTGCCACAAGGGCACTCCTGGCTAATGGACAGCTTGTTGTCCACCCGGACCCCCAGGTCTTTTTCCACAAAAGCTGGGCTTTCCAGCAGGTCAGCCCCCAGCCTGTGCTGCTGCATGAGGTTACTCTTCTATATATGCAGGACCCTGCACTCGCCTTTGTTGAATTTCAGATGGTTCCTTTGCACCCATCTCTCAAATCTGTCAAAGTCCTTCTGAAGGGCTGCAAGGCACGCAGGGGGATCAGTCCAAAGTTCCTGCCAGTTGGTGTCATGAGTGAACTTGCTAAGAAGGCATCTGGACCTTCATCCAAGTCACTGATAAATAGTTAAACAATGATTTATTATCCTATCCATTGTGACTCATTATGTTTTCTTATTGACATTGCATCTTGCACCGTTTATATTTTTCTTTTAGGACTAGATCTATCTTCTGAAGGTAACACTTAAACTGACAATGCATTCAATTTTTAGTAGAATGCACAGAGAAGTTAGTATGTAACTCTATTACCAAGAAATGAAATTTTAAAATTCTATTTTCTCAAGAGTACAAGAAAATATGTTATTATTTCCTCCCAGTATCTAACTAAAAATTACATCCCCATTTAAATTTCTGATAAGGAAAACTGTCCTGTAAGTGACCAGAAGAATAAAATAGTAATTTTCTTTTTGAATAATGGTATAAAGACTGTATAAGATGGATTTGATAAGACGTGACTTGTTATTTGTTTGAATATGATATCCATACCAGAAAGTTTGTTGGGACTAGAAAAGTTGTTATATTTAGCTATCATCTTAAATGAAAGTTAAGGTCGTTTTTTTCCAATGACTGCATTTTATTTCATTCTTATGCTAATTTTTATTCATTTCAAAGGGACCATTCCTTTTCTGACTCACAGTTATGTGAATGAAATAGAGACGTGCATTCAGTTTGGTTTTAAAGATAGCCCTTAATTTTATATTTAAGAGAGTCAATATATTTGTTTATCTTACTGTGTATAGTAGCTTGCACGTTTTAAGAAGTTCATTTTATTATGGATTCAATTAATGAACTGAAGCATATTTGCAGTAATTTATTCACAATGGGCCTCTGTGTCTATCTGAGGACACTGCAAGAGAGGTTATGAAGATTGGGCAACTTTGGAATTGCTTCAGATTGTAGAAGTTTTCTTCCATGAAGTTCCCAGCATATACACTGGTCAGAATATTTCATAAGGAGCACATGTACTAAAATGGAAAATACCAATTTGTATCACTTTTCTTTTAACTGGTGGATGCTATCATTCCCTTAGAAAGCAGTGTTCTAACAATAGAAACACTGAAAGATTTAAATATAGCAGAGCTAGTGGACAGTGCTATAATATACAATTTATCCTATTTGATACTTGTTAACAAGTGCAGTGATCCATGAAGAAGATTCTTGAGTTTTGTATCTGAGTTTAAATGAATGGTTTGGGAGTCGAGTCCATTAGTGTGTGCCACATAGTGAGCAATTCTTTAAATTCAACACAAACTGATGCACAGGCTGAGGTTTGGAAGGTGCCTGGTTATGAGTGTGATTGGAACCATCTTCCCCATTTTCATTACAATATGTCATCAGAAACACAAGTTTGTAAGATTCTTCTTCTGTTTACCATAAGTTTGATATTTGTGTCCCCAAGTGCAGGGGAAGGCAGGGAGGAAGAGAAAGATTAACAATATTACTATCTTTTCCAAATATGCAATAAGAACATATATAAGTTTTCAATCTATCTGATGTTTAAGGATTAGCAAAGGATCCTCAGCACATCAGCATCTGAAGCTTTAGGGGCAGCTGATGAAGTCATATGCTGGCATGGCCTATGGGACTGTACAGTGATTCCCAAGAACAGTAGAGATATTATGTGAGTGAAACAGAAATCATAGAATGATGATCTGAGGATCAGCAAGAAGTAAGGTTTTGACCTTGAAGAGGTTTAAGAGTACATTCTGAACAGCTGTCTGGGACATAATTAAAGGCATTTTAACATGATAAGCCCTGAAGAATGCAAACCATCATCTGTGCACATGGAAGAGCAAAAGATATTGCTTTTATAGCTGTGGAGCTTATGGTCAGAAGTGATATGAAATATTAGAAATGTGACAGTTTTATAATAATTTTATACTCATTGCAATAGTTTTCATTTGCAGCTTTTTGCCAGTGAATCTCTGGAATGGCATTAAGTATTTCTCACTTCAGCTTACCCTGCAATATTGGAGTGTCTCTGTGGGCTTTCTTTTTCACATATCTGTGTGCTTACAAGTTGCGAGCAAACAGGCATTAAGATGATGTCTGCTATTCAAGCTAAGAAAAGAATGAGGAACAAGAGTTCCCAAAGACATTCTGTTAAGTTTCCATGTGAAGAATACACTCCCAGATCTCCTGAAGTTTCTTACAAAATTACAAGTGTGCTATTTCAAGCAAGAAAATAAGTCTCGTTGACTTCTGCAAACTAATTATTGTCACAAATGGGAAGATGAGAAGATGTAGACGAGGAAAATCAGTACTTTTTTTTTCTTCTTCTTCAAACTCTGAAGCAGTTTAATCAATATCCCCTGGACCACATAGAGGGCACATTGTAATTTAGCTTTTCTGTGAAACACAGGATGGACTATGTAATTCACCCTGTGGGTTCATTACAGTGAAATTGAAAACCAGTGATACATTACACATGAATTTATCTTCTTCTGAGAAGTATGTATAGGTCCAGAGCAAAGAGAACTCCATGTAGTTGAAACAGAAGTGCTTTTATTAGTACCAGGGAAGTGCCATAGTTTGGCTGCCTGTTTATGACTGGTGGCTTTGGTTCCCTGAATGCCTCTCTTCCTTTAGTTAGGAATTATTTCTCACAAGCTATAGTAGTATCTGGTTCTTGCATTTAAAATTCACTAATCAGTCTGATATATGACTGTAGGGCTAAACAACAGGCAAAACACCATGCACTATGCAATTAAAGTATTTGCTTTGTCTCCTTAGATAGTTACTTCTACACTAATTTGATAGAAAATTGATCCTCCACATACTCAAACCAGCTCTCCATTTTATAATCATTCTGATTATTTATCTTTATAATCATCATAGCACATTTAGTCTAGATCTGTCTGTTGGGAGAGATTACATTTATAAATGTTACATACCTTTCCTTTTGAAATATATATGGCAAAGCTGTGTCCAAAAATCTTCATGCAGCACAATAAATCCACTATTGTCACCACTCCTGATCTCTGGACTTTCTTTAAAGTTTTAGGGACATCAAGTCTTGGGATAAGAGTGAATATGGTAAAGTTAATATAAAAGATTTCTTAGAGAGAGATATAAACAGCTGGACTTCTATGCTTCAGCTGAACTGTGGAGTTCTGCAAGCAACTCAAAGCAGCACATGATGCCTTAAAAGCACTTTTCTGGGTCAGATATTGGAAGCAATGGCAGCCACACTTAAGATGAACTCATATGATTGTGTTCAGAAATTTGCCAAGGGCTCTGACACAGAGGGGCCCAATTCTGTTTGGACAAGTAAAGTCTTTCATTTCAGTCTCTCAGGAGCTGCTGCTTCACCTGATGTGATACAATCAGTGCAACTTGTGCCAGTGGACTTCAAAGGCAATGGGACAGAACCCCATCTGAGCCACAAAGTGGGGTCCCTGTACCTGGGTCTGTGGTGAAGGGAGCCCTGTAAACAGCCTGCAGCAGACAGAGAGATTCTCAATCATTCACCTCCCCAAATATGAATTTCAACCCATTTATGTTATTGATTTTTTGTATCAAAATCATATTGGAGACTGATATAACTGCTGCTGTCAAATATTTGTAAAAAACTCATAACTGCATCACATCATTCAAATGTTTATGTCATGCAGGCTGTACAGAGATGAAAGCTACTGCCTTCATTTACACTCAGTAGGAATCTCCAGATTGAGTCACTTCTCCAAAAGGTATAATGGATTCCTAAGATGCTAAATTAATCTGAAAGATACTGTAGAGTCTCGCATATAGATAATCAGCAACAAATGTAATATAACAACTGCAGTAGTCCTCTGAGATGAGAAAGATTACTTCCCTCCATCAGTTTTTTATTGTTCTCTGCTGATAAGGACCTTTACTACTGTTAGGGTGCTTCCCTTCTGTTTAACCAAGAATGAAGAAAGCTATTTTTATCACTAAACAATATTTAGTTATGTATAAAAATCTTTCATTTTTTGTCATGTTTGTAATGCTTTGAGCTTAATGCGTCAGTGAAAGAGTAGCTATTCTTAGTGCAGCTGTTTATGGCACTCAACAGAAACTTTTTGATTTCATTTAGTTTATTAATCTTTACATCTATGCTCTGCATTATACTGAAGGTATAGCAGCATTTGTAATTTTTTTTTTATTTATGTCTGCATTAGCCTAAACACTGATAGACATTGCTAATTAAAGATGTACAGCATTTACATGATGCCATGAAAAATGCACTGACAATTTCCTGCCTTAAAAACTGGAAGAGTAGAAAACATTTAACCACATTAAGGGCAACAGTAAGAGTTTGTCTTCTTCACATGGCTTTCTCACAGCACCAGAGAAATAGGGGTAAAGTGCAGTACTTTTTTTATGCATAAATGTTCTTCAGCATTTAGACTCCATTCGGAGTGAGGAATCTTCAGAGAAAAATGATCTACAACTAATTGTTTTGTTCCATTATTTCAATTCACTCACCTTGTACAAAAAGGCTAACAGCTTCTGACTGCCTACTGACAGTATTAAACAAAATTAAATAAATATTAGTTCAAACACTGCAAGTAAAGAACAGTAGATTGTGTCCTGTGTAGTGCTGCTTACATAAGCACAATGCTAACTACCTCGCAGGCATTGATTAGCATGGTATCTGTGTAAGACACTCCAGACACAGACAGATTAATGAGCTCCTCTACATTTAACTGCCTTTGCCATTAATTCTGAGGTTCAGAGGAAAGGAGAGGAGAGGTATCCTCTGATACAAATCTATTTATTCTGTCAAATCTCACAAAACTTCAGTCTTTTATATTAAGATCATTATGTACCAAAGGCAAGCAAACTACAATGGCCTTTCTTTACTGTATTTTAGTCAGCATTCCAAATATTTTTGCGATTCTACATCTCTATTCAGGCTTTTAGTAAAATGGAGTCTGAAGCTTGCTAGGTTCTGGCTGCATCAGTGAAAAGAGGGCAGACAGTATTATAGGCTACAATAATTCTGCTCCCTTTTACCCACTTCCAAGGTCTTACAGGTTTGTGATTTTTCAGTTTAGTTTTGCTGAGCTAAGATATCAGTGCTGAAACTCAGATGTATTATTTGCATAGTCTGTTTTGTTTAGCCCCATGCACATCTCACCTGTTCTCTAAGAATGGAGAGAAACTACAAGCAGTTTCCTTGATCCTTGAAGCTTCACATCATTTTGTACCAAATAAACTCTGTCTCTTTTCTTCTAACTCACAACCTTTTTGCCTTAGGTTTTTACTTGCAGTAGGCTAAACTTAGATTCCAGGTCACTTCCTTTGCTTCCAGGACACAACCTTACAGCTTTGTTTGAACTACTTGGATGCCCACTTCTCTCAGTTCCTAGTCCAATGACTTTATTCATAAAGCAGGTTAATTGCTTCCACTGTGGGTAGGATGAACACTGATGAAGTAATAATTAAAAATAGCAAAGATGAACTACCTGGGGAAAAGGTGTTTTGATTTATTGTTACTTAGGGACAAAGTAGCATCCTATTTGGTATTCACTGAAGCTCAAAAATACACATTAAGACAAAAATTTTAAAGAATCATGGTAACTTACTTCCAGAAGAAAATCCTAAGTTTAGCAGGAAAAAAAAATAAAAACAAATCACATGCAATCTTTCAGTCATATTCAGTAGATTATCCCACCTGATCAGGCATCCCCAGGTCCTTCAGACATAAACACTATCTGAATACCTGAAATGATTAACTTGTCTTTTAAATGCTGCTGTAGTAAGCTATAAGCATGGTAGCAGGCAACATTCACTTTTGAACACTAAAAAACAGCTCCTAAATCATTTAGACATTGAAAATTAAAGTAGGATTCAGAAAATGTGGGAAACTAAGTACAGGAAAGCTTCCTGTATTTCCCCAAAATGCTTAGGGAGATGCAGATAATGATATTCAATAAATGCCTGTCTAAATCTCAACGAAAAAGAAAACCACCATTTTTTTGGAAAGAAGGTGTCTCACTGATATTGACTGCTTTTCTGGTCTGATTTCTTTCTGAACCTTTTGTACTGATGAAATGAAGAAACAACACAGTTCTTATGCTCCTTGTAACACTTTACACAGAGTTAGACTCTTCACAAATCTGTCTAGGAAAATGATGCACTCCAACGAAAAGGGTTTGACTGTCCCTTTGTTAACCGAGTACCTGTTGACTTGTATATGGGAATAATAAGTTCTCCATGCTTGAAATAACATTCATCACTAATTTGGAAAAATTTGGGCAGTGCAGAACCAAAGAAAGAAATGTATAAAAATGTAGCTTTTTAATAATAAAATCAAAACATTGAGGGGTTATTTGTATTTTTTCTTTATATTTACATCCTGCTTTATTAGGAGGAACAACACCACCCCAAACCTTTCAAAAGGAGAATCCATGAAAGGATTTGGTAGAATCAGTAAGATAATGCCTTAAAACTAGTATAAAAGGGAGTTATTTAAAATAATAATCAAGTTTTTAAGAAGCATCTTAGATAAAGGGTGGGTCTTCCTTCTTCTGAAATTAAATGGGAAAAAAATTGGCCTTCTGTTTCACAGAGAAGATGAAAGGTAAAATAAAATATCATTCTCTACTCTTAAATTGTGGTACAAGACTGGGGTAAGGTTCTTTATGTTCTGCTCTGGTCAATAACCTTCCTGGGGGTATTTGCTATGTTTCATATTGTAAAGCAAAAAGGAAATTTTAGCTGTATTAACTATAATAATGTCTTGTGTTCCTTCAAGAACAGTCTTTTGGCTTTAGGCTTGCAATCCCCCTGCTGTCTGCATCTGCTTGATCTGAACTTTTTGGGCCAAATTATCCTAAATAAAGCTTTTTGACAAATAGAATGGACCTGATATTCCAGCTCTCATGGGTAAGTGAGGGAAATGGGAAGGCTGCATGACTACAGCTATCACATCATGTCTAAAGGAGAAGACAATAGGGATTGAGTTGAGCAAATTTAGTAGTTATAGTTGAATTATGCAAGCTGCAGATCAGTACTGAACTGGACTGGCATTATTCATTTGTCTTTTAACTCATCCCTTTGATTATTTGCTACTAAACAGATTTGTAAATATTTCTGATGTCCTCCTAAATGTGCAACTCTGCCAAATAGTGATGGCAGCTACAAAAGTCAGGTGCATCACATCTAGCTGCAAGAAAATAACAGGCCTCCTTCCTCCCCACTTCACATGTCATGGTCTTACTTAAGATTTGGCAAAGTGAAATAACTGCCCTGGAATCATTAGCATCTGGTTCTCACATATAATGACTCTTAAGTTTGTTTTGAGAATGAACAGATGATAGATTTCTCTTTCAATGGGGGGATTGTAAGGGACAAAGAAGAAAGAAAAGCATAAAGGCTACTCAGGGACAGATAAGAATAACTGCAATATCACCAAATCTGCTGAAAAGGGAGCAGTTTTCTCCCTCCTCTCCACTAGAAGTTCCATTCAGTATATGTACACCTTGTGCATGACAGGGTCTGAGCCATGGGCCTTGCACTGAGGGCCTCCTGCTGTATCCAAAGTAGGACAGAGACACTCACATCCACAGCTCAGAGAGGGAAGAAAGCTGCTGTTTCCCAGCCAAGTGCAGTATCTAACATCGGGTTTTCCCCTGCTTTCCAAAACAGTGAAATGGGACAACTGATGCTGCAATTGGCTTATCCTAATTTGCTTGTCTTCGCACAGGATGTGAGAAGGAGACTCTCAGTTTCATGTCTGGCAGTGACTGGTGTTACAGGGTTACTTTTCCCAGCTCCTGTCCTGTCATGCAAGCAGAGAGTACTCTCAGGGGGATGCCCTCTCTTCATGTTCAGTGGTGTGAGTTGGCTGAAGGCTTGGGAGGGCTCATGTGCTTTATTTCTCACACAGCATAAGAGAGCTACATGTGCAGACAGCATTATCTCATTTGGGATGTGGTGTGTTTTAGCTATATCCCACAGAGAACTGTTCACCAAGAAAGACCTGAGCTTCTAGGTTCTCCAGAAAGATGGAATTTTTTTAACCTGTAAGCCACAGGAGTCTAATTAGACAGTACATATGATGGAGCATAACTTAGGCTTAGGACTTCCCTTCTGTTAAGAAGTGACAATTTCAAGCGCAAGCTCAGCCCCAGAATATGCAGCACAGATTGCTCTGCTGACCAGAGCAACTCAGGCAGGTCATGTATCTCTCCTCTCCTCTGAGTCTGTTGTCCAAACCTGACCAGGAAGGAACCCAAAACTGGAAACATGCACTGCCTCTTTTTATTTCAGAAAAGATCATTCCATTATTAAGAAACAGGCATCCTGTTGTGGCTAAAACAGAACTTGTCAGATTCCTGCTTTCCCTTGTCAATACTAGCCTAGAGTAGTCCTGGCAGCTCTTGAAGGAGTCACTCACTGCTATAGATTCAGTTTTCACAGACTCCACTGTAGATATTGAAAAAGAGCCAATGTGTCCAGGGGAGAAATATTTCCCTCATTCCCCTTGCTCTGCCCAAGCTCTGTTAGCTTCCCATAACACCCATATTCCTTCAGAGATCCATTCACCTGGCAGAATGGATGAAACTGTTTTCCTTATGCTTATTTCCCAGAAGAACTACAGTATTTTTTTCACCATCAGCATGCACTTATAAATAAAACCCAAAAAGATGCAAATTGTACTGACCAAGCTGGTTTTGCCAAGGCTCTGTACCTGAGCCTCTGTAACAGAGGGTGCAATGGCATCAGTTTTCAGTCCTCTGATCCTTCAGCAGTAGGGTGCACTAGCATAATGATGTGGAGGCTTCAAAATAGAGGGAAATTGAGAGAGAATACAGGAAAAAGAGTACAAAAATGTGGGAAAGAAGTGAAAGCTGACAAATTAGATTGAGAGGCCATTGGGCTTGCTATGTTTGTGCAGGGTATAATGTTATTGGGGCAGTCAGGATATGAACAATAATGAGAGTTTAGTTGATGAGATGCACAGTGGTTAACTGAAGTAGTACCTTTTATTGATTCTTCAAACTATTTAATTCTTTCTTTTTAGCTTACTCAGATATCTATTTAGTTGGCATCTGTCTTAACTTCATATATCATTGTAACTGTTTTCTTCCCAGACTGACTGCTACTTAAGGGATAATAGGAGGGATGCTCTGTTTTACTAGACAATAATACGGTTCCTGCTTGAATCAATTACAAGGCTGAAGGGAACCTGATTATTGCCAGAGAAAATGGGGCATCCCTCCTATTGTGCTTAATATACTAGAAGTGAACCAATAAAGTTGATTTTTGGATACAAAGTTAATTACATTGAAAAATCAGCTGTAATCCATCTGATGAATACTGCTTTTAAACACGCAGAAGTATACTCATTTAGGCCTATTATTTCCTATTTGTAGGAATTAGGGTTTCTATAAAGTTAGCTGATCAATTTCATTTTAATTGCTCCCTTATTATGGAAAGAAGTATGGAATGGAGATAATACTCATATGCCCACCTCTTAAGGATGTCCTGAGAATTAACCAGTTAATGCTTTTACAGCACTTTTAACATTTACAAGGAAATTTGCATTATTAAGTAATAATTAGTATTAAGCAGGAATAGCTAAAGAGGGGTTACAGATTGCTTTCTTATGCCCTTTCCAATTCCTACTGCTTATTAGGAGGAATGCCACCCAGGGTGTAGAGAATGTCCTGCCTTAGGAAGACAATTTACATCTGCCTGCATTTGTTTCAATAAATCAAGCGTTCTGGTTCTCCCTTTTTCTACTCGCAAGTGAGAGGGATGAGTTTACAGGCAATGCAAAATTGCTTCTTTAAGCAAGGCTGTGTGTAGGCAAAACATATGCCTACAAGCCACTAGAGGAGATGGAATATGGTGGAAAATAGGCCAGCTGGCTGCCCACTTACTCTTTATGAACTTTCTCCCTTCCACAATTGGACCCTTGGTAATGCTGAGATTTTTGGTGACAGGCCTAACGAATAAAAGAGGAAAGGATGACATTTGGGGTAAAAATCTACCAGTGGCAGGAAGGACACACCAAAATATCTGACTTCCTCAGCCCTCAGGTCCTCCCTCTATTAAAGAAGAAAAATATCTTAAAAAAAGAATTGGGAGGGCTGTAGGTATTTACATGTTCATAAACTTGTACCTCTGAGTGATGTCGACGTTCCTGAGCTGCACCCAGGGAACAACTAGGATCCCTTAGTGCTAATGTGGTAATGTGGAAATGTATGTCAGTCCTGATTAACAATCACCCATATGGGTTTGCACAAAAGGATAATGATGGACTCACAGGAATTTAATTCCTCATCCTCAGATTTTTAAACCATAAACATGTGGAATAGGAAGGTTGTAGTGAGGTAAAGATTAAAAAGGAGGAAGCCGAGATGGTACGATCACAACCTTTTACCTACAGAAGTCCTAACTTTGAGTGAGACTGTGTAACAGTAACTCCATGTCAATTTCTCTGGCTGAGAGTCTGCATTTTTACCATAATTTTATGTAATCTTTCCATAAACTCAAAGGGCGATACAGCAATATCACGTGTTCCTGCCACATTTATTTATATCTCAGGGACCAGTCACTTAAGCTTACAACTTGAAGTTATTAAATTCTGTAAGCAGTTTCACAATGCTAAAATTGGTGGACAAGGCCATTTCACCCACAGAAACCACCCATTGTCCCCATCCAGGGAAGAGTTGTCCTGTTTCAAGGCCTCGTGTAAAATAACATGTAGGTTAGCAAGCATTATTCAGCACGCTAAAGGGAAAACTCCATCCCTAATGAAAGGCAAGCAGAGAGCTCCTGCTGCAGCTGTGGAGGAAGGATGGTCCTCCCCAGGCTGTGAAGGCACGCATGCTTTGCTCACTGCTGGAACCATCCTGTTACCAGGACAGACCTTATCTCACTTGTTCTGCACAGAGCTGGGAGGGTCCAAGGTTGCTGTGCTGCATAGCCAAACCCTACCTTGCTGTTTGACTGGCAAAGAAATGAGATGATACTTCCATGCAGGTTATTTTTAATGTGATCTGCTTTCCTTGAAAAAGTAGAAATAGTCTAGTATGTTTAACTGGGGGTTAATTATATCTCCATTTTAAACCAGGCTTTATCCCATTCCCAATATATTTCTGTAACATATTTTGAATGAGCTTTCAATCCTGCCACATCAAGTGCTTTTTTAATGCAATTCTTCTGCTAGTCAGAAATATTAGTAATTAAATTCTCTCAAATACGCTAGTGTAAAGCAGACGGAGAACATTCCAATTCTATCAGCACTGGTGTTAATTATTTTAGGCAAGCTGTCATTTATGTTTTCTAAAGTGGATTTTGTTCTTGCAGTCAGGAACATTGCTTAGTGCAGAATTAATTAATCATTATAAATATAAAACCTGCAGTATCAGCTTCTGTGTTCAGTAAGGTTTCAAGAGGCAAGGTTGAAGGAGTCAATAGGCTGCTGTGGGGAATCATGGTTTTTTTCATCTGATACAAGGACAATTAAATTATATGCCTAATCTTTACAGGAATATGTATTTAAAGCATCATCGCAAAATAATAAAAAAAGAAAAATTGATAATTTATTGTGACTGGCAGGTTTTACTAATGCAATATTGTTTTAAAAAATGCTGTATAAAACAAGATTAGTGAGGAAGAAACTGAAAAGCTAAGTTGACTATAAATTTGAAGAGTTGTTTTTAAAGGTGTCTTTCACATTTTACCTCTTTGAAAATCGGTTGAGTCATTAATTTCCTCACCATAGTACAAACACAAGCATAAAGATCTACAAGACCACAAAATTAAACAAATAATACAATTTTGCCTAGAGCTGTGTAAGAACTGAATGCCAGCACTTGAAACTATGGTGGTGGCTTTACTAGAAGAGGCCAAGCAAGTCTGACCATTCAGAAAAACTGGAATTAATGATGAAATAAACTAAAAAATTTAATCTTGCTATTTGATGTAAGAGATGTTGGGGTTTTTTTTCTTTACCTACTCCCTGATTCTCCCCTTGGAAAGCAATTAAAGCACATTCTTTCTCAATAAAAAAGGACATGATTTCATCGTCTAAGACATGCACTAACTTTGCATCAGCAGAAAATTGGCTGTTATTTTCTCATACAGGGATCACAGATGGGATGGACAGCCACTCACTGCTTTACTGAGTTGACTGACCATCACGTTGCATGTCTCCTTGTTTTACAATATAGATATGCTGGCATTTAATCTCTAAAAGCAATGTATAATATGGGAATCTGAGGAAGGGAGAGAAATCAAATCTACCTAGAGATACTGACCCAGAATCCTATGAAATCATGTTGACCTCCTGTTGAAAATGCACTCTCTACTTTCCAAAGGTATTCTCTTGACATGTAGGTTGTAGGTGATTGAAAGGTATGGCTCTATCTGTGCAATAGATAGTATTAATTATGCAAGCTTCCTCAGTTTTATAGTTTATTGTAAAAGATATTATTTCATGATTTGTATCACTACAATTATGTTTGTATTGGGATTTTAATTGATTTTGAATCCAATTTAAAAAAATCCCTATTTTTAAAGCACACCTCAGCTGCTGCCACTTTGAATCTGTGCCAAGCTGGCAGACTGTAACTCACTGCATCATCAAATGTCTTGCTGCAGAGCTGGAGTGAGGGATTCGGAAACGATCTGTATTTAATACAGTCTCTTAACTTGCAGCCATTTCAGAACTCTGGAATGCTGAAATCTTCTATAAGCATGCTACTGACAGTAGGCATCTGGTATGATTGTGTTGTTTTACTTATTCTCGACCCTTGTTGAGCTGATAGTCTTTTAAAGATGTTTGTATTAAGTAGTGCAATTATTTTCCCAATACATGGAATTTGGTTTTACCTCAAAACCTTATTTACCCAGATAAACCTAGGATTTGGAAGGCATGCAACTGATCAAAAACAATTCACAAACATCTCTCCTTGTCTTGGACACAGCATACACCCACCTCCAAACATCCACAAAATTTGAGATGTATCTCTCACAAAGCTATTTCCTGACCCTCTTATACCCATGTTGATTAAAAATGTGTAGAATTTGGCCTGACATATTTTAGATAATTAGCTGTTATAAGATAAACAGTGGTTATTTTGCACATGCAAAAACCTTTCTTAGTATTTGAGATAACTTCACATAAGCTTGTTTGACTACAAATAGGGGATATTACTGCCCTCAGGCTGAAGCAAGAGCCTAACAAGCATTGAAAACTGTGGTTCATCTTCCAAGATAATGTATATTCTGGTATTGGGGATGATGATCTTGGTTCATGTTTCAATCTGTGGAGCTTTCCAGAGCAAACTTTCCATTAACCCAGAAGATTCTAAAAGGTTAATTAATCACTGACTGGGTCTGAGGGAAATTGCAGCAAACTATTGCTCAAAGGTATTAAAGCGCTCTTTACAATTGGCTTCAGGCAATATTACCTAATCCCAGGAATGGCTTTAACCCTCAGGCAGTAGTTCATTGTGGTTGGCCTCAAGTACAGTCAATAATCTGTATTCGCTATTAGGGCTCTGCTAGTAATTGAATTTTGGTTTAGTGGAAGAACCAAGCATTTCAAAGAACAACAAGAAAACCCCCAAAGCCCCCCATAACTCCCTTTGTTTTAGGTTCTATGATTCTGAATCTTTTGAGAGCATTTTTGATAACTATGAAAAAATGAACTTACAAGGGTGTTACCTACATCTACTTCTGAAAACACGAATTTGATCTGCTTTCCTCCCTCCTTAGTGGGAGTGCTCTAACCACAAAGCTTTGAGACATTGATTTCTTTTTCCTCTTGAAATTGTTCCACATTCCATAAAATGTTCAGACACTAATTAGTGCAGAAGCTGGTACCTAACTACCAGGGCACACTTTTCTTCAGAGCTGTGCAAGTATTCACATAAATGAATGAAGAGGATATCAAGACAGATAATGAGTCAGCTCCAGGACTGGTATGGTTATGTTGGTGCAGGGCTGTGCCCAGGCTAATTAGCTCATTTGAAGAGAAGAGCTAATTAACTCTGGAAGAGCAGTGAGTGGCTGCTTCTTAAATGCAGCTATTTCTGCCGTTCACATTTGCAGTACCTGTGTAGCTCTGAGTCTACTGTGCAGGTCTCTGGATGCAGCATTCCTCAGTGCATTCCCTATGCTCTGAAAATGTACTATATGGATGTGCTTAACTCCAGTAAATTTGTGGTTCATTGTTTTCTGGTTCATCCCTTTCATTGTTTTATCTCTGCCTTTGTTTGTCATACATACTGTAAGTCTGAAAGCTGTTTAGCAGCACAGGTCTTCCTCTAAAATAAATGAAAAATATTTAGAGTACAAGAAACACGTGACAGAAGCCATAAGATTGCACGGACAAGAACAATTTCTAATGGCCCCTTCAATAGCATTGAATGAATGCTATTAAGAACTGCTTACCTGACATACCCCAGCCCTGTGGCCAGGCAGAAAGGCATATGGGTAAATGCACATGTGACTGTTCTAGCAGATACTGATTATAATTTCCCATTTAAAACTCGTCCTTCTGTTTTCAAATAGAAGCACTAGTACAAAAGATGCAATTCTATTATTCTGCAGTTTCATTTTTTTTATATAAACCCTGAATACAGGCTAATACATCTTCTCTCCCCATGATACCCTGCAGTATAACCCACTGAATAAAGAACAGCTCCCTATGCAACTGAGCATTATGTTATAATGAAGAGACTCAGTTATCAGATTATTAATATTTCTAAATGAAGCAATCATTCTGAAACAAGAAAAAACAAGGAATATTTTTATCTATTTTATATTTGAATTAGGGTATTTTCAATCCCATTATTGTAAATTAGCTCAATAGACCTTTCACAAAACACGTCCAGATAATAAAAAAACTGTTGAATAGTTACATATGTTAAGTTTCTGGGTACTATTGTTTGCCATAACTCAACTAAACAGGCAAGTAAGACATTTAGACACCTGATGGCAATCTTTCATTAAATTTGTTTAAGCATGATTTGTCCCTTTTCCTGTATGAGAATGTCTCAGACATAACAATAAAATTTAGTTTTGTATAGGACTTCAATCAAAAAAAACCCACAAAGAAGTCTTATCATGAGATGCATAAGGGAGAGAGAACATTTCTTGGAATGTGGGTTCAGTAGTTCCCAGAAAGGCAGAATACAAAAAAAATTACATTAGCTGAAGAAGTTAGGGGGGAAAACCCAGGAATTTTAAAGCAGCAAAGACAGTTATGCATTTGTGAAGCCAGTTGGAGTGAAAATAAACTGCAAGAAAGTGGCAAAGGGAGGAAAAGGTAAGTGAGGTTTATGTTGTGTTAAATGATGCAACATAACCTAATGCCATGCATGAATTGTGTTACTTCAGAGACTTAAACAGATGCTGTTCACTATTTCTTAGGGCTGACTGGCCAGCTAGCCTAGCTTTCTTATTGCTATGCCAAGTACAATAAACTTATTTTTGCAAAACGAATGTGATCATCTGTGACAAATCATACCCTTCCTCACTATCCATAGTCATCTTAAATGTACTGAACTTTGCAGCAGCTCCATATTTGAGGTTAGGAGGAAGACATGCTGAAGGAAATGTGCATTCAAACCCATTTGGTAGCTGACGTAATAAATAACAGTCCTAGTGTTTGTCAGTCTGTCAGCACCAAAGATGCTGAAATATAGTTCTACAGAGCTTGACAGAAACCCGTGAGAGGGAATTGCAGTTGTCAGACCCCTTTGGCTCCTGATACAGTTTTGCAGGAGCCAAGGAGGAACACAGAGTTTGGACTCTCTAACTTCTTCTGGATGTAAGGATCATTTCTGCTCTTTCCATGCTCTTTCCCTCTTGATGTGGGTTAGTTTAATGGTGCATCTATCTTCATCCTCTGTCTCCTAGAGAACCCAAACACAATTATTTACATTGGTCACACTGAAGAGATACTTTATGTGCATGCAACTCTTCTGTCCCCGCCTGAAGGGCTCAAGCACAGCTGGTGAGGGGAGACAGATGGAGAAGGGCAGGTAAATTGTGAGACAGCCACGGTTCGCTCACCAGACAGTGGTTTCATCTCGACAACTGCCCAACTGTGGAAGCATATTGTGAGTGCCAGGGGCTGTGGGAGCAGAAAGAGACTTTGATTAGTTTTCAGGAGGTAGAACAAGAACCTGGCACTCTTTTCTTCCTGAAAATATTGTGCTGTCCTAGAAACAGCTTTAAGAAGGGATCCATTCAGTATTATAAATAAGTATAAGGACAAATGGGTGCTTGGACAAAGCTTAAAGTCACCTATTTATGCAAGAGAAGTCACTCTAGTGTGTTATTGATGAGAGACAGATCCAGTCAAAATTATTACTTTCTGAAATATCTTTTGTTTTTAGGGAAAACAGTTCTTTGAACTGGGATACAGTGTAATTCTGAAAGCCTCAAAAATAAACAACTTCCCTGACAGACAGAGGCAAGGGCATGTACCAGCCACTAGCATTTAGTGGAATAGAGGAAGCCCTACAGGAAGAAACAAAGCATCTCTCTCATTATTTTTGTACATATCCCTGAGAAGAAAACAATGACGCTCAAAACCAAAGGGGTAAATTTTATCCTTTCTTCCCAGTTGGCCCAGCCCCAGAGCATTATGGAGCCATTCAGCCATAATGCTTTACCTGATTATTTGGGAAGTGGGAAGAGGATGCGAAATGCCACCTCCTCTTCAGTGGTGGAAGCTGATATTCTTCATCTGTGACAGCTGGTGGGCAGTCAAGATGCAGTCAGACAGCCTTGTGTCTGAATCCTCTTTGAGTGTTTATCTCTCAGATATAACATACATCAATCTTACCTTTTGAAGGTTTCTTTTTTATCAGCATACTACTTCTTCATGAGAACAGTTATTTTATTTTATAGAAGATGAATGAAATGTGTTAAAGAGACAAGCAAACAAACAAATCAGATACTGATTTTTGCTTTGATCCATTGCCTCAGCAAAAAGGCTTTCTATGGTCATGATGTAAAAACGTGCTAATGTCAAATTAATGTCTCTACATTCAAATTTTATTTAGCACTAGAAAAATCAAAAGGAGGCCCTAATATTCCTAAAACTGTGTTAATAATTGAAATAGGACATTCAGCTTCTGCTTGTAGAAGTGCTTCTTGAGCAGTACACTGTGGTCTGAGGACAAGGGCTGGAATACATAAATTTAACCCTTAAAAGAACAGTGTTTAAAAGGCTAGAGGTAAATGTTTTACAAACATTGTCTTGGGCTCTTCTTTTAATCTTCACAGAACTGAAATAAAACTGTGTGTATCCATGTAAGTACTGCTCCCCGTCACAAGTGAGTATATTCTCCCCACCCCCTTGCCCTCCAAAAGTGTATAATTTGCCCTTACCCCAAATAAATTTGAAAAATCAGGATGGATGTCAAAGGAGATGATATAGGTTACACTCAGGAAAGAAATAATGAGTGAGTAATCACCTTATGGACATATATTAGTCTCCCAACCCTGGTGTGTTTTGGAAGTAGATTTCCAACAAACTTTTACTACGTAGGCCACTTCCCACTCACCTTCCAGTGACATTTACTGGCTTCCAATCAACCACTTCTCCTGTAAACATGTCAGCTGCAGTTGCTTTTTACTGGTGTCATAGTTTAACCCCAGCCAGAAGTCCCACACAGCTCTCCCTGTGAGAGACTGAAATGCTAAAGATTAATGACTCAAACAATTGCCCATTTGCGAAAGCAGCAGGTGCTGTGCTGAGGCCAGGTTTGCACACACACAGCCCCCAGGTGAAGGGGAGGAGGAGGGTTTCTGGATGTGGCCAAACCTCTGGTCTGTGTAAGAACAGCCCAGGGGCAGAGGGGGTGTGCACCCACCACCAGAGGCTGACCACAGCAAACCCACCTTTGTCAGCAATGAGCTGAGTTTTGAGCCAAAGGGAAAAGGCCAACAGGAAGATCTTGCAAGGTGGGACAGTGCTTTTTATTATGTCAGTGGCTTCCTTTATACAACTGGTTCCAATGTAAAACTCCCCTGGGGGGAGGTGCTGGGACATTCACACATAGGCCTAAAGTTATTCATCCTTTCTGATGGGGCATAACTGGCTCAACTATGCTGACATGAGAGGCATCTGTCATGTGTTAGGTGTCATAAACCATCAAAGAACCTTGAAGCATCCCAGACTCATTTCTGGGGCCTTCTACCAGAAGGTAATGACTGCAGGTAATCCACAGTGTTACATCAAACAGTGTAAAACTACACCCCATCCAAGGCAGACACCTGGGCCTTCCCACCTGACCCAGAGCGTATATTAACCCACTGAAATTGGTGTATTGAGGGCTTCCCCCATCCCACGTGGATCAAGACTGGGCCACATTTTAATCAATAGACACCAAAATTGCAACAATCAAGTCTCATTGCTGGATCGATCCATGGTGATATCTTTCTACTCTTATCCTCCCTTTCTCTTTTTTTCTTTTCCTTGTATTTTTTCTTAAGTGTTATTTTTATGATTTTATATGACTGTATTTCTACAGATAATAACCAAACCAACAACATACTTCCTTTCCGTTGCAACCAAATTGTTCTGAAATAACCCTGCCATATCTGTCTTTATACACACTGGTCATTTAGTGTTTTTCCACTCTAGGATCACTCTAGTCTGCCCCAAAGATCTATTATTAACGAGAGACCCAGTTAACCCACCTTCAGGGGCAGGTCATAATACTCCCCAGCCAGCAGGATCAGGAAGAGAATTGGAAGGGTAAAAGGTAACAAACCCATGGGTTGAGGTAAAGACAATTTAATAGGGAAAGCAAAAACCACACATGCAAACAAAGCAAAACAAGGAATTCATTCACCATTTCCATGGGCAGACAGGTGTTCAGCCATGCCCAGGACAGCAGAGCCCCTCCACATGCAACAGTGACTTGGGAAGACAAAGGCCATCACTCCAATGCCCCCTCCTTCTTCCTCCCACTTTGTATACTGAGCATGATGTCACATGGTCTGTGACAGAGACTGGAAAGGTTGACCTCTCAAGACATTTTAGGATGCCTGTGGGCTGTAGCAGGGCAGCAGGTCAACCCTTGCCCCATCAAGGTAGTGAACTGCCCCCCAACACCCCTGGAGCTTGTATCCCAGCCTGGCAGAGCTGTCAATCATTGGCACACCAGAGGCAGGGCTAACCCAGTTCCTGAGTGACCAGAGGTCACACCCAGGGGTGGGCCCACAGAGGCCATTGGGTATTTAAGGCTGAGCAGGGTGTGAGCCTGTCTTGACCATACTCTCTGTTGGATTTTCCATCTCATCCATGCTGGAACCCAGAAGTTGGTAGCTATATGTGTGTTTCTATATGTTTTTGTCATTATCTCCTTCTCTCTTTCTTCTAATTTCATTTTCTTGGAACATTTTGGGTAAGTTAACATCAAACGGGTTTAAAGTTTGCTGAGTTGAATGGGCCAGATTAATACTGTGAGAAGTGTTTTATGTTGATTGGATGTTGTGCTAAAGCTTTTGCCAAAGTGAGTTGATTTTCTATATTTTGCCAGTAAGGTAATTTTGACCTCTTGAGACTATCTGGTTGGTATTTCTTCGGTGCATTTAACCCAGAGTACAGGGACCTCAGTAAACCCCTTACATTTAAATGTTGGGGCATTACAGCCTGGAGTATCCCTTTGGTTAGTTGGGGTCCCTGTCCTGGCTGTGTCTCCTCCCAGCTTCCTTTGCCAAAGGGGTAGTATAAAAAGGAAAAAAGTCCTTAGCTCTGTAAACACTGCTTAGCAATAACAAAAAACATCTCTATGCTGTCAACCCTGTGTTCAGCATAGATCCAAAGCATAGCCTCATACCAGCCACTGCAAACAAAATTAAGGGTACCCCAGCCAAAACCAGCACATGTTGTAAGAGACAACAGTTGTTTAACTACAAGCTTAACTTTTAATGGGAAGGAAAATTATTCAAATATTAGGAGTGCCAGCAAGACCTGCCCAGGTAGGTCTTTTCCCATTATCCCCTTTCATATGATCCCCTGTTTGATTTTCTGTCAGAAATCTTCCTCACCTTTGCTTATCTGTGGTTTCAAAGCAGCTCTGGACCAGTCTTCTTGTTCAACTCCAGGTTTTAGTAGGGAACACCTTCTGTTCACCATCACAATCTGCAGGGATTAGGTAAATAACAAACAGAGTCTTTAAAAGCATTGTGTAATTTGATATACCAGCTATGGGTCTGTGAATTAATGATATTACATTGTAACACTTTTGGCAGACTGTAAATGGACATGCATTGGAGGCTATAGTAGAGATCTAATTTGCTTTTTAAAACTTTCCTTTGTAATTTTGGGTTGCTGTTGTTTTTATGCTAAAAGATTTAATCTCTATGAAGCTGAAAAGCTGTTATAAATATTGGAAAGCCAAACCTGCCACTTTCAGGAAAATTTCTTTCAGATTTTCCTTGCAGAGTTGCCACTTCTTTGATGTTTGTCAGGGACTTGAAACCTGGGATAGAGTGACCCATATAGGAAGAAATAAAATAGGGACACTACATTTCTGCTAGAAAAACTGGGACATCTGGTCACTTCATTTGTTACCAAAAAGAATATCTTCAGAGAATGATATTTCTAGGTACAGGGATTTGATGCTTTCTTTACAGTGAGAGGAAAACAGAGACTCTTTTAGTAAAAAGTTGATCTAAATTCCTTTTGTAGGTAGCAATTTTGAATTTTTAAACAAGAAACACTTTATTAAATTTACGGTAAAAAGATATTCCTATGTCTAAACCTGAACAGCCATTAATGTAATTAACATCATAATAAATCCAGATACACTGAGCCCCTCCAAATTATCATGATGTGCTTCCCAGCCATATACCTTCTTCAAACCTCTTAAAAAACCTCCGTAAGAGGTTTATTTTATAGTCTGCTGGAATGGAGTGTTTTATAGGCAGAGAGGAAATCCTTTGCATGGGCCATACATAAAAAGGCAGAGATATGTTAATGATGAGAACATGAAACATATCCATGTAAACTCTGAAGGAGAATGTCATTACAATCAAATATCAGTGAACAAGATTCACAAGTATTAAAGATGCTGGAATCTGAACTCTTTCTAAATTGTAATGTACAGAGAGAGGGGATTCTTTTACATTCTTGAAAGTAGAAGACTTTGAAATGAGTATTTATAGAAAGCAGTTTGTCATTAAAACCATGTTGTTTTGAGCCATTTTTATTAGTGGTGGGAATGATTCCATGTATAGGTAATTTTAAATCCTTTTCACAGTGACATCAGAAGTAATGTAATCTCTCACCCTTGCATCACCATATACTTGACTGCCAGGGTTCACAAAACATCGTTTCACAGCTTCATCCCTGTATAGCAGAACAGGTTACTGAGCTCCATGGTTTGGTCTGGGGCTCAAACGTTATTCCTTCCAAGGTTCTGTCATAGTATGGTCACCTCAGATTCAGTCAACTATAAATGTTGCTGAACTTCATGAGTGAAACCCCCTCTTACTGCTCCTTGACAGGTTTGTTGCTCCAGGGAGACCAACACCAGTTTGCAACTTGCTGTGAAACAGCAATAGTTTCCATGATACCTTGCCTCCTTTGCCAACTTCCACATTCCCTGCTGTACTGCAGCAAATACACCCAGAGGACCTCCCTTTGTCATCTTAGCAGTTCCTAGCATCAATCTCCCCTTTCCTTTGCCCTATTTGCAGTACTCAAACCAACATCCAGCTCATCCCTTGCAATCTCCAGCCATTTCTGTATTTCCTTTGCATCTGCAAGGTAAGGTACAACATAAATGAGCCTTGTCTACGGAAGGCACTGAGGGACATACTCAGCAGCGTGCTGCCTCCAAGCCTGAAGTTCTCAGCAAGGGTATGAGTTTTGTTAGTGTACAATTAGGTATAGTCAAGGCAGTGGTTTCAGGTGATACTTGTTTCAGTCTTTGATTAACTGTGGTAGATCACATAGTTTTGCTAACTAGCTTCAAAGCCACGTTTTGTTTTGGTTCCAGATGTTTCTTCTGGGCTCTGCTAGTCCATGACATATGCTGTTAGTGGTTTGACTGCTTTGTCTTCTCCCTCTGGTGCTAAATCAATTTATGATCAGTTTGTTATATATGTTCTTTTTTCATGTATTACTAATGTTCTGGACCATGGGAATGAAAGTCAATGACCAAAGTTACCAAAGTGGCCTTTTGAAGGAACCTTGATTTTATTAACTCAGGAGGAGTATGGAATTTGAGCCATGCTGAGATTACATCACCCAGTAGGTCACACCTGAGGGCTGACATTATCTCTCAGGAACATACACTCCTGGGGTGTCTTATTAATTATAGCTAATTGCATGGAAATTAATGAGTTTTTTCAGTGACTACTGGGCTACTCTACAGCTGCAAGACAAACTATATTAACTTGGATTTTTATGTTTCTTGGTCTTTGAACAGTTAAATGCCTTCACTTTATCTTAATTCACTCTCTGCTCTTCTAGAGTATAACTAATTTCATATTTTTTATTGTTTTTCAACACCATTGCTATATGTTGACAGTAAGAAATTTTCCCCACTATTTTAATTGTATTTATCATCTATGCCTAAGTAAGGAAATTTGTCTCATTTACCCTAAAATTCCCCTTGATTTGAGAAAGGTTTAAAAGCCATTTGCAAATATCTAAGGGACATAATGCATGATTCTGTTCTTTTAAAAATTTAGACAACATCCAGACTGCCAAGCTGTCCATAAAAAAAAACGGATTAATTATGGTACTGAAAAACTTCAGAATTCTTGTTAAACAGCTTTATTAAAAACCTAATACTTTCCCAAAACTAAAGCACTGATGTTAGAGAACATAGGCTATTTCAATGCCAGAAGTGGAAAACCCCAACAAGAACCTGTATTTCTGAAGGAATTTGTTAGCTTGGGGACAGGTATTTGGGGTTTTCATTTGACTTAATGGGTCTTGGTCCCTTTTGGATATTTCTCTACTTTATATGATAAACTCATGTAATCCATATTCATAGACCTGTAATACTTACTAAACAAATTTAGCATTCAAGGCATTTCTATTTTTGATAACCTTTTTGTCGAATATAGAGTGTGGCTGATTTTATGGAGTAACTGTAAGAAGTTGAAAGACATGATGAATGAATTGAGAAAAACTTGCTCTGAAGGAATAAGGATGATGCTGTGCTATCACTGCTGAGTGTTATTCATTATACACTATAAGCACTGCTGCAGAATATTTAGTGGTGAACACTTACAAAGCTCAGTATATCTTAAAAGCCCAGAAGAATTAATTAGGCCTTAAATAACCCTCTGTTAATTTTTAGCACATACTAGTCATCTTTCCACTGACAAGATTTTACAAAAATACCCTTTTCTCAAGCCTTCCAAATATTTCCAACATCATAATGAACTCCATTTCTAAAATCAGTATCTCTTCATGGAAAACACAGTGTTGAACACTTGAAAGATGTAATGCAGCCTATATTCCTATAAAATTTATTCTTTGTAATAATGTGGTCTTAAAGTTTTGACTCATAAAAACATTTTATTGAAAATATAAAAAGTAAAAAGTTCTAAATGAGCATACAAAAACGAACTTAAGACATTAAGTACTTACTCATTGCTATATAAAATTTGAGGTTTTTTCAAAACAGTTACAGGCTTGATATAGAAAAAGGAAGAAAAGAACATATTAAATGGTAAAAGTTAAAACAAAGTTCAATTTACTTTTGAATTAATGTTGGTGATTCTAAGTACAGGTGTATTTGATGCCGTTAACTTTTAGTTTGAACAACATAAAAATACCAAGAGCAAAAATTGCATAAAACTTTCAGTTTATCACTCATTCACTTCAAAATGGCTTTTTTAAACTCATCTATTTAAGTTTAAGTTGATTAAGACATAACTTAAGGAGCTACCTACAGGAGGCAGACCTTTCAATAGGAGACAATGCTAATCTAGGAGACAAAGGCCCTAAGATGGTCCCACAGTTGCAAGCAGAATTTTGACAAAAAATAGTCTGGCCCATGTTTTTTAGGAGTAAAACCATTTAGCTGCTGCAGAAAGTTGCTAAAAGATAGAGCAGATTATACAAAAAACAGTCTGGCCCACGTTTTTTAGGAGTAAAAACATTTAGCTGCTAAAAGATAGAGCAGATTATCCAGTCGGTAGGCCTGTAAATCAGTATAAATTATCTTTTAAAAAGACTCCTGTAGTCAAAATAGTTGCTGAATGCATGGAAGAATTTTGATGATCTAGCCCATGTTAATTACAAAGATATCATAACAGGCCCTTCTGGATTTAGAAACTTTTAATTCGTGCATCTTTTTCCTGCATCTACTGCAGGAAAATTTTTTCCAAATAAAAGTTTTCTTTGTTAATTTTTAATATTTTGTTAGAACTTCATCGTTTTAGGCCACTGGATAATGGTGATCTGGCAACTGATAAATTACTTCCCGCAGACTAAATTAGCTGTGACACGTTTTTCTGGATGTCAATATATTTACCATGGGTCAAAAATGTCTCATCAAAGACTTCTTTCACAAGCCAGCAGCATGTCTGACTTTTGTACAGGTCTAGAACAGATGGCCTTGACTTCTCTTATCCCAGAACCTACCTGATGTGTAAGGATGTATTTCTGTAGCCCTTGAATTTTAACTAGATGATCTTGAAGGTCCCTTCCAACTCAGGCCTGGAGGTGTAGGGGGGCAGAGAACTACCTCACCAGGGCAAGGCATGACACACATTCCAAGCCCCCAAGATGTCTTGAAACAGACTCCATTTCCAGTCTCTGACATTCTCTTCCCTTTTTATCTTGACTTCAGGAATAAGTGTACTCTATTTATTTTATCCCTTCCCTTGAATTTGTGTGAATCCCAGGCTTCAGAGTCATCCAAGTATCATAAAACATGCCAGTCTGTCAGGACAACATCACATGAGCTATGTGGCCTATAACAGAAGCATGGATCTTTTTAAATATGAACTAAAATAAAAAAGCAGTATTTGTCTTATTTTCTTGGAAACACTTGCAGCTTTTTAAATGTGACAGTGTAGTATAATGGTGTAGTTGAAAATGATGATGTCCTGATCCCATCCCTTGAAAAAGGCTGTAATTCTCTGGCCATGTGCTTTTTATGTCTCATTGGGATGTCTTGGATATAGGCTGGCTGCCAGGGTGTAGTGAGCACTGCTGGACTTAGTGAAAACTTGGGGAAAAAAATTCTTTATTGAATAATAAAGATTTTTCTGATTGCAAAAGTCTATACTTAAATGAGCCCCCTACCTTAAGTGTCTTGGAGAACAAATCAGTTTTTAATTCTTTTATAACAAGTGAGGTGTAAAACCTGATTGAATATGTTTTATTTCCTCCTTTTTACCCTCATTATCAAGTAGGAAAATTTTAAACATTATATTTATGGTTTGCAATAGATAAAAAATTTGTCACATGATATACCAGACAGGGCATATTCGGTGTAAGATGTATTTTGAATTAATGCCGGTGCAAAGTACCCAGAATTTAATCCTTAAGAAGAGGTTGATTTGGCTGGTTATTTGAAAATTAGTTTATTACAAGAAAATGTACACAGGCATGAAAAGAACCTTCAAGAGAAGGTTTGCATCATTACAGGACTTTAAGACTAAAAGATACAATTGGAAAAATACTTTTAGATACTTAAAGAATTGCAGAATGGTTTGGGCTGCAAAGGACCTTCAAGATCATCTAGTTCCAAATCCCATGCCATGGGCAGGAGCACCCACAGCTGCTAGACCTGCTGCTCAGAGTCCCATCCAACCTGGCTTTGAACACTCCCAAGAATGGAGCATCCACAGCTTCTCTGGGCAACCTGCTGGAGTGCCTCACAACCCACACTGAAGTCCACATCCTTCTTAGGCTGAGGACCCCAAAATTGAATGCAGCACTGCAGGTGAGTCTCACCAGAGCAGCACAGAGGGGCAGAATCCCCTGCCTTGCCCTGCTGCCCACGCTGCTTTTGATGCAGCCTAGGACATGTTTGGCTTTCTGGGCTGCAAGTACATATTACTGGCTCATGTCCAGCCTCTCATCCACCAGCACACCCAAGTAATATGAAAGGCAAATCCTTTCTTCACAAATAATTTTTATGTATTACTGAGCCTGTTGGTACGTGATAGAAGAACCTCTTTGTGGACAAGTAGCTCTTACAGGAGATAGTATTTATATCTGCCTATTGACAACTTGCAGTGTTCTATAATGACAATGCTAGAATTGGCTTTTCCTTCCTTAAACCATCATTGTATTGAACCATGTAACCAGAAAATCACAATGCAATGATCTTTCTGTGTGCTAATCCTTCTGTGGGAGCTTAATGACTTGTCTGCTCATCTTGGAGATAATAAACTCCAGAATGGAAGCAATAGCTGTCTTGGTGACTTTGCATAAATCATTATTGGTAAAAGTGAAAGAAAACCTATATACAGAAAGTAAGCAGTGAGATTGTTCATAGTTTTGGTATTAATTCTAATTGGCTTTAAAGGATCTGTAATGCAATGAATAAATAGATAAAAAGCAAAAAATGCAAATATTATCCCACGGTACAGTCAATAAGATCCCTACATTGTAAAATCATTGAATATCTCAGAATGTTTGACCTTCATAAGCAAAACCATACTATGTGCTTGTAAATACCAGCATCTTGTTCAAGGACCAGAGATAGTACAGTGCATGGTAGAAAGAACTGGAGTTTAACAGTTCAATAACTGAAAACTGAGGTACCTTTTTAGGTTTCTATTACAGAAAAACATGGGAAATCTGAGCCTTTGTAAGTAGGAGACTTGAACACCATGGGTTGTAGGTTTGTGATTCACAAACTGTCTGCAGAAAATCGTGCTGAGGGTATTTTCCCAGAGAAAACATTTCTGTAATTAAAAGAGCAAATGCAGCAGAAAGAGCACCTATTCTCTCTGTAAGTAAGAACTTATGGCCTGTAGAGAAGTTTAGTCTGATGTGTATGAGTTGTGAGTTCTTGAACACTGATTCACCCTGAATTTGAACAGCAGAAAAAATAAAGTTTGCCTGCAACTTTATTTTCAAACACAAGAATGAGAAAAAGAGTGAAGAGTAAAAACATCTATTCTTTTTCTTCTGCTACTGTCTGATTTACTTTTGCATTCCTCAAACTGAATAAAGATATCTCAATTTTGGTCTCGTGTACCTTTATTCTTTAAAAGGGGAGGGGAAAGTATCCATCAAACTGTGTGCAGAGATAGTAATAGATGTGTGTTTAGACAGGGTCTTGCCTTAGTCTTTGCTCCCCTCATGCTCTCTGTTATAATCTTGTTGGAATTTATCTTAAATTAGAATATAAACCCTTCAGAACATGGTCTGTATCTTTAGTAGTGTTTGCACAGAGCTAAGGCTTTAAACCAAAGAGGAAGAAACAGAAAAAACAAGCAAGAATAGACAGACCTAGGGCTGAAAAAAAGTAAAATGGGCTCTTTTAGTACTTTCCTAGTTAGTGCTTTAGGGAACTAAACATCAATTTGATTTGTACTGACATATTTGCAACTCTTGCATCCTTTATCAAAGATATTAAGATGTCAAAGAAGATAGATGGAAGAATTATTAATATAATTCTGAATTATGCAATGAATTTACTTTGGATTCCTTTACATAACAGCCTCTCTTCCTAAACATTCCCATTATTTTCTTGTGTAAAAATAATTAGGAAATAATTTTTTTGCAGGTGCAGTAGGTGATTTGCTTCACTTCATATAAATGTGTAACTTATATGCTGCTTCTTGTTAATAGCTTGAGTAAAATTACTTTTTATTAGAAATGGTGATCTAATCTTAAACAGTCACTTGACAAATGATGTAAAAATGATGCAGAGCTTCTGAAGCTGAAGCATTTCCCTGCATGGCTGACTGCTTTAGACTTTGTGAGAGGGCAGCAGGGAGAGCCAGCCCTTGGGTAGTCCTTTGGACAGGCAGATAATCTTCCCCACAAGTACCTGCTCTGCTTTGAGTGGACCATAAACAAGCCATTTCCAGCTGAAGCTTCCATGAGTAGTCAGGGGTTAGTATGTTATACACAGCATACTAACTAACACAGCCTTATTCTGAGGAATATTAAATATCCTGCAGGAAACAAAAATACCTTGTCTCCAGCTGCATAATGTGTGTCCTGACGTGGAGACCAGAAGTTTGCTCTTTTCTAACTGCTGTGCCTGAGGCTCAATAGGTTTAGTGGCAGAAGAGAAAAATTTAACATCCAAAATGCCAACATATCAGCAACACTTAGTGATCAGTATTGCTAAAATGGAGAGGGGATTTTAAAATTTGAATTGAATTTTGAAATAATTAATAAATCATCTTTATTTTCCTCACAATATATCTGTTATGTTACACCTGCTTTTCTCTTGTGTGAGTTGTAGTGCACTCGGTGACTATTTCTGGTGAACATGCCTAAAAAGTTATGTATCACACTGGATAGTCTGTACTTTGAGTTTACTAAAGGCTATTTTACTCTGTGAGTAATGGCTAAAAATTTTTGTTGCCAAACTAATCGCTGTGTGCAATGAGTAATTTAAAGGCTGAATGCTTCCTCTGGATACTCCACCCTTCTTTTGGCATCCATTTTAGGTTCAGGTCTTCATAATATTCAAAGGCAAAATTTATACCCAAAGAATTTAGTTTCCCAAAATGCCCTTGATTTATTTTCCTCATTTATACTGCCATTGCGTTTGAATTGTGCCAGGCCATATATGGAAGTGCTGTGGAGGAAATAACCTCTCTATAAAATGCACAATCAAAAGCATCCATCCTGCAAGCTGCTCTTTATAGGACCTTTGTCCCTGACTGGAGTTCTTTTGAAACACACCCCAGGAATAAGGAACCATCTCTGCAGGACCTTTGCTTTCTGTTTTCTTTTTCTTTTTTAATGAAGAAGGCTGAAGAAACAAATAATATAAATAAGAAAGGTTTTATAATTCATGTATCCTCTACAGTTCATCCCTAAATTATGAAATGTGAAACAGATAATAAATATCTTCAAATATTTGATAAATGCATAAAAATACAACTACCTCATTCCAGTTATTATAATTACCATAGAAAGCCTATGTTTAAAATAGTTTATCTGTGGTGCAAAATGAAGCAGCCAGACAAGTAATCAGTCACATAATCCTGAGTCTGCTTCACCTCTGTGTGCTCAAAGGGCTGAGAGAGGCAGTTCTGTGCATATGGATTTGCATATCATAACACATGAATAAAGTCTGCATCGAGGACACTTTGCAACCATAAATTTGGCATGCTTAAACCCTTCTAGGACTTGACTTCTCTAAACAAATAACAGCTTTCTAACTTTAAAAGACTTTTAAAAATTCTCATTAGGTACAACTTCAGTGTTTTTCCCACGGCTCGTTAACCATTGCAACACAGATGTAAAGCATGTGAGACATTACACTGCTCTTAAGTCAATCAGCTGCCATGGAAAGTGACTTGTAGCACATGGTGTCACTCAGCAAAATTTCCTGTGCATTCTGCTCATTCTTAAGCGTTTTAAGTGTTGCACTCATTATTTTACCTACTGTTATGTTGGTAACAGGCTGGGTTTAAGACTTTAAAATATTCACTGTCAAATAGCTCATTTGAGAAATGCTAAATTTTGCCTTAAAGAAGTAGTGATGAAAAAATGGATGTTGATGCTTGTGCCACAAAAATGGAATTTTAAGAGACCAGGAAAAGGCAATTCAACAGCTTTACGTTTTTTTTTATTGCTGTATCCCAAATACTTGCTACAAACAACACAGGTGATAGCTCTTTTAGGAAAGCTTCTTTTTGTTATTAAAAATCTTTTATAATAAAAATGTAGAGAAATATAAATATGATTTACTAGTACCTTTCAGATATACTGGACCTTAAAAAACCCCAAGGAACACTTTTCTCAATACAGAGGATTTGTGGTAACCTTAATAAGCAATCACATAAGGATTTTTTAAAATCTAGGCAATTCACATGTTTCTTAGCTATCTAAAAATACTTAACCTTTAGTTTTGTGGTTTACAACATATTCACAGCATTCGTCTCCCAACACATGAATTCTAGAAACTCACTGATTTATATGATAATAGAAAACCAGTTGGGTTTATTTGCAGTTGCAATCATAATTCAGGGCTTTCTCTAGCTGCTTTTCTCTAAGCCTCATTTTTTTCCAAAATGTAAAGTGACATAATAACCTTCCTCTACAGATCCCCTTAATGGGGACCTGTGTGGGTGAGAATGTTCTTTCCTGATGCACATTTTAGTTTCCTACTTTTTATTGCATATCATCCTCTCCTTACTCAAGCTGCACCAAGCAGTCCTCACACCACACTGCTGTCAGGAGAAGACCACAACCATGTTTCAGGTTCCATTTTTGTTTTAGGTTAAAATAAGATGATAAATAATGCTTCTTGAAAAGGTCCTTGCCCTTTCACATTGTTTATTTTTTTCCCCTGGAAAATTTTGATTACTACAAGACCTCAGATGGGAGTTATTCAAGATATTCTAGTTAATGGCTGAAGTAAAAAAGGTGAATTCACACTGACTATTGGTCACAAAAGGCTGCTCCATCATTGCACTCGGAGTAGTTCAGGGACACCTTGCAGAAAAGGGTACTGTGCAGAACAACTGTTGTTCCGTAAATTCAGAGTAGACATATTTTCAGCAATCATTTTAGGAACCACACTGTCAACTACATTTATCTGCATTTACTTTTGTACTAATAATTACTGAGAAGGCTTAAGGAAATGTATGTAAGTGGAATGATTTCTTTTCTTGGGCTGTATTAGATCAATTTCAGAAACAATCTGTGAAGGATTTATTATCTAAATTTACAGAGGCTTCTTGTTTCCAAGCTATAATCAGTGTTTCTTCACGACCTTTTGAGAGAGCCAAAACACATTGCTGAAGCTGGACCAAAGAGGCCTGGGGGCTAAGATGTTTTATGGCATTGTTCAGAGTCCTTCAGCCAGGACAGGAAAGTGGTGGTGGCAGCTAAGGATATATTCATTCCCAGTCTAGGTAGTTATATTTTCAAGGACTTCAGTTTGCAGTGCTTAGCAAGTATTCTCTAAAACTTTACGAATTACAGTAAAGGAAGAGTAAGTTGTTCTCTTTCAAAATGAGCTGAAAATAGGTCTTAAAATGTACACTAGATGCCCTTTTCCACTCAGTGCTACTAAAAAGGTTTGCCTTTAAATTTCACACATTCAATTTAACATCCAAAATGCCAACATATCAGCCTGAAAACTTCAGCTCAAACCAATTATTTTTGGGTTTTTGATCACTGAATTTAATTTTTTCTTAATGTCAAAGAATATCTATGTATGATTATTCAGAAATCTAAAAGAAAGCGTAAGTTACAGCAGGTAAGAATTAGGTACACATTTTCAAAGATGAGCTTAAAACACAAGATTAATGGTTGTACAAATCTCTTAAATCATCCTTTGCATTTCTATATAGATCCCATTATTCCTAGGAAATTTTTCAGGACATTTCAGTTTTTGTCAGAACTAACACAACCACTCTTATCTATGAAGCCGGGGTTCCCAGCTGTTGGGTAGAGGATGTGCTTTTCTTATAACTCTCATCTGGTTCTAAATGATAAGAAGGACAACACCACTCCATTTTAAAACTAGCTGTTGCAAAGAAAAGCTCCTATTGTAACAAAGGATGCTGTGAGTTTTTAATATTAATCTCTAAGAATCTATTTATCTAATGAAATCTTTTGCATCATGGCTTATTTTGTATGCTGTTGCTTGCAGTACATTGCTAGTAACATGAAAAAAGGGCTTATTTTTCACAATTTAAGCATCTTGTAGCATGGGACTATTCAGCCCATGCAAATGAATTACTTTAAACAATGAGAAACACTGCATTTTCTGCAAATGAATGGGTTCAAACAATAAGAAATACAGCACTTCTTGAATGAATCAGTTTGCAGAATACTGCAAAATTCTCTAGCACTTGTATTTTTAATGAGTCTCACACTGTTTTTATAGGAATATCTACAAGACGAAGCAAACCAATCCTCATGGCATTCTTTATCTTTTTTCTCACCCTTTAATGGATACCCAATACTTATTGTCAGCTAAACTCTCAGATGACGAAAATCCAGTCTGTCATCTTTAAATCTGTCTGAGAAATGTGCTGGGTTTGGTAAACCCAGACACTCAAAAATCTGTTGAATCTAGTGCTGACTTGCTGTCTGTAGTCCTGTCTTCTCTCCATAAACAGTCCATAGTTCTCACAGTTCAAACTTCCATCCCCATTTTAAAATATTTCTTCTTCATATCTAATCTGAATCTACCCTCTCTTAGTTTAAAGCCATTATCCCTTGTCGTATCACTACAGGTCCTTATTAGAGTCTGACTCAATCTTTCTCACAAGCTGCATTTCCTTGAGTTTATTCCAAAAAGGCAGTTCCTGGATCCCATTATTCAGCAGTTAATGATGTCTGACTTAGAATCACACAGTCATAGTTTCGCTGCTTCTTTTATAGACCAAGACCCTTAAGAATGTTATTGCTTCTTTCCACTGAATCTCACTGTTACTCACTGCAAAGCTAGCCTCTATTTGTATTCATCAACTAGCAAGCCATCACCAGCCACTTCAAGTACAGGCCTTGATTTTGGAAAAAATTAAGTCGTATCTTAATCTTATCTGGTGGAGTAAAATCTTATGTATAAGTCATGTATATTGCCAGAAAAATAATTCCATGTACCTTAAAATATATAAACATCTTAAGGATTTCTATAGAAACATATGCATGGATGTGTACATATGCAATATGTCAGCAAATGTGGTAGGATGGATGTGCATTTAAAACTTTTCAAAGCCTGTAGTTTCATTTCTAATAAAGAAAGTTGAGGTTTTAAATGTTCCCAAGGATGAAGAGTCTGGACAACCTGTTGATAACCATTGGTCTTTCTTTTATATATATTTGGTGGCTGTTGGCCACCTCTGCCACAGGGGCACATTTCTGGCTCAAGTTTATGTAGTGGGTTTTTTTTGTTGGGTGGTTTTGTTGTTTGGTTGCTTGGGGTTTTTTTCTTTAATATATCCAAGAGAATATTTGAAAAATCTGGAACATAAATGGTGTTCTAAAATGTTTATCTATAAGAACTATTCACTAGCACCAGCTACTACACAAGAGCAGCTGGAGGGTCTCAGGTCATATGTTGTCCTTTATGCAGTGATAAAGTGTCCTGTTGAGCAAACTGAGCCACTTGAACATTCATGCTCAGCAGCTGCACAGTGAACATTCCTTGTCCTTGGTGAAATGTTTGGGTGACAGTGCACATGCTTGGGTGCCAGTACTAGTTTGCTAGGACTATCCTCAGAGGTTCTGAGGTTTAGGAGGTTAACATGCTGGCTAAAGCTCTCTAAAGTTGGGGCTCAGATCTGCTCTCCTTGACATTAGGATCAGGTTCTACGCTTCAGTTGATGCTGATAGATAATTTCTAAATTGTGTTGTCAACACAACATTTAATCTGCTCCAAATAGCTAGTAAACAAACCTTTGATTAATTCTTCCAGTCTATGTCTTCTGGACAGGAT
>VZTN01030950.1:1249-96129 GCA_013400515.1 Erpornis zantholeuca
AATATGCAAATGTTTTTTAAACAACTGGTTGTGGGAAAAGATATTTCAAAGTAAAAGTAAAAATATTATTTAATTGAAAGTGAATATTTGTGATTTATCATCTGATGTAAATGGACTTCTATAGGAAAATGACAACAGCAGTTTTAATGTAAGGTTTTGTTCCTACCCGATATATTTGGTTTTCAGTAACAACTTAAGTCCTCTGTTTATCTTTCTTTCATTTGAACCAAAAAANATCTTTCTTTCATTCGAACCAAAAAATTTATTTAAAAATACTTAAAAAGATAATCTTGTGCTGCCTTTTTAAAATTTTTTTTTTTACTTGAGCAAGTGTCATGTCCTTCTAGTAGAGTATGTATTAAGTCATGGAAAGGAGGGAAAAGGAACACTGCCAAGGCACAGACATAACATAAAGTTATCTTTCTTAAATGATGAAGGAAACATGCATAGAAGTTTGGCTTTTGGGGAATTTTTTGGGTTTGTTTTGGTGGAGTGTTTTTGTTTGTTTGGGTTTGGGGTTCTTTTGTTATGACATGTGCTTTGCTGCAGAAAAATAGCCAGTTCTTTCCAAGTGAGGCTCATGATACTACTGCTACTTTCCTGGTCTGGAAAGTTCAACATCTTGTGAGATGTAGGATACACTTTCAGTCTGCTTATCTCTGAGAGGTTTTCACCTCATTTTCCCCTGCAGGCTGCTTTGTGCATGGCTGGTTGTGTATTCAGAAGAGACTTGTCCCCTACACATGGGAACTTGAATTTCCTTCCATTTCACATGCTGGCAGGAGAATAAAATAAACTACAAGCAGATTGTCCTCCCAACCACTACTCCTGGAAACTGTATGCTGTTGTGGGCATGTTTATTTTCTACTTTTCTTCCTTGCTGTCATAATCTCAGCCTATTGAGGAAGGGAGCAGACAGTTTATTTAAAAACCTGTTAGAGCAAAATGTCATTTACATAAGCAACAGTAGATGCCTTCATGCTTCTGAACTCTCTTTTCTATTGCAGAGGCTAGGAAGATTTTTTATGAGTCTAATCAAAGGATGCCCTGTAATGTTAGAGATACTTCTTCAGAAGGGCAAGACTGAAAACTCAAACAGTCTCATATATGCTTAAAGAAAGGTTGGGAGCTCAGTCCAGTGCTCAGATGCCACTTTTGTTTGTAGTCAAAGACTGTTTTGCCTGGAGATCTTAGTCAAGTTGGAGGATAAAGAAATGTTCTTGGTGATATGATGGGCCTTTGCAGTGTTTTTCATGCCCTTCTCCTTTCACCCAGCTGCTTCCCTTGTGGTTACTTATCTTTACCTTATTGAGACTTTTTTAGTTTTTGTTTGCATATTACTTGATACTTGTTTCCATTTCTTTGTAGGGTTTGTTTGAAAAATAAAATACATAAGGTGCTGAAATTGGAAACATGAAAGCAATTTCAGGTGGTGAAAAAAACCAAGATGGGTGAATATATCTTAACAATAGCTTCAAAGGATTTGTAACACAGAGGAAGTTGCTAAGGCTGATTTCTAACTATATGTTTTGTACAGGAGGAGAAGAATTAATGCTGAAAGCATAAGAGCATGGAACAAGTTAATAGTGGCCTGAGAGGGAAAAGCTGGCATCTTCCTTTTGTAACACAGTTTTTAAATATCTTCAATTTGGGCTAAACAGTTGACCATACTGATGAGGTCTGGTGGTTTTCCTGAAGGTGTTATGCTTGCCATAAAATTCCCAGGTGGTGGTGCATGACTGAATCAACATGATTCTGGGTGTGTATAGGAAAGTACAGGTCATACATTTTAACGGCCTATTTCTGTCCTGTTCAACTGGTTGCCTAAAAGTGGCTCCAGAATAAAATTTACCTGCTACTAAATGATCTGGAGTCATATATTCTGATCTGTATCTAGCACTGGTAACCTACGGAGTAGTACCAGTGAAACATTCATTTATGGAGACATGCCTCATTTTGTTTATTTGAAAACAAAGCAATGCTGCTTTTATTTAAGAAATAGTATCAGATTTAGTGGTAGTTCAGAGTTATGCAAAGAGAAATGAGGTGCAAAGAGCTAGACTAGAGCTGTAGCCCAAACACTTTTATGGTTTTGCATAATCTCTAGATAAGGCAGAGTGTCGTGGGAACACAGAGTCACCAGCAGGTATGTGATGTTGATGCTCTGGATGGAGCTGCACTTTGGTAAGTGGCACTGTTTTGAAATCACAGTGGAGAAGTAGGGGTGAGTCACTGAATCAGTCATTTTAGTGCCATATTGAAATTTTTGGGATAATCGCTGAGTGGAGACAAGTAAGCCCAAGAACATGATAAAATGAGCACTAACAGATTTACTGACATTTGACAAGTGGTGCTGATATCTCAATGAAGAGTTGACCTCATCACACAGCACATAAGGCATATCGGTGACTGAGCTTTGTTGTTTAACAAGCAGCTCAGATATATTCCATATTGTGCCTGAGTTATTGTTAGTGTTATCTTTGGTGCAGGAGGGAAAATGTGGGCAGCTGTTCCTTTGCAAGCCTGTCATGGGAGCCAGTAGGAACCAACTGTGGTTTTATGTGGTTCACATAATCAGCGCTGTACAGAGAGTCAGGACAGTGGATGAAGGGGATCTCCAGTCCCCCTGTCTTCAAATGGTTTGTGCAGAACAGGAAAGCCACCACGCACTGTAGAACTTATGGGGCACTGTAGAACTTAAGTGGCAACCCAGTAGTTTTGGAACAGGTTGCTTTATTTGTTGAGGTTTGATTGTTTGGTTTTTTTTTTAAATTTCTGTGTGCCTGCATGCAGAGCATAAAACTATAAGAGTCAGTGTGTGAAGCAGAGCAAGAATGCACAAAGCAAGAGAGAGCTTGTTGATTAGCCTGCTATCTGAAAAGAGATTTTGAGCTGGGAATTTCTGCATGATTGATTCCTTCATCCCAAGGGAAGGATTTTCTCTGGATTTCAGCTCAACCAGTTTCTCCCAAGAGAAATAACATACATACGGTCTAAATATTTTTCTAGTTGCTTGAGCTAAAAATGGGTAGTGATACTGAAAAATGCAAATTCACTTCTTGCTGGAAGCTCACTTTCTGTAAGGGAACCAAGGTTTATATACCTTTTTTTTTTAAAGGCACTTTAGGCATGTTTTTTTCAACAGGTGAAAAATGCAACAGGGTAGCTGCTCTGCATGAGCTGCAGTTGTATTTATAATGTGGTGGTTGGGCTGTGCAAGCGGGCAAATATCTCATCTTATGAGTGGGTGCATAAATCTGTTAGTGCCTCATAAATCTCATCAAGAGGTCATTTTCTTGACACCTCCCAGATTCATAGTTTGCCTGACAGCCGTTTTAGGGAGGAGAGCTACAGGCATGGCAGGGCACATGAAGGTAGAACAAGCTTTAATGCTGTTTTGTAGTGCCTTCAGTTTCTGGGTCCCTGCAGAAGTAGAGCGGCCTCTTTCTTCTTCCTCCTTTATCTTCCTCATCTCCTTCTGTTGCTGACTTTTGGGAACAGTGCAACTTCTCAATTGACTTTCAAATTCACCAGCACAGCACTGTAATTGAGCTCAGCCACCTGAAATGGGGGACATCCCATTATCCTCTTGTATAACTCAGCTCTCTCATGAGGTTTTTAGTACCAGGCCACAAAACAGAAGTAGGTAAATCTGATTGTTTGATGTAGGCAAAATTACAGACCTTCTACACCTAACCCAGTCCAGAAACATGCAGAAACGTGTTCGTGTAAGAGGAACATGTCCAAACAAGCAGAGGTCTCCAATAGGAAACAGATCTTTGTCTGACTTGTGGCTTCAGCAGGTGCTGCTTATGCATGTTCCTTCTCAAAAGATGGGGTTTTCCAGCAAAGCAATGATTTGGCCGTGATATTTCCAGGCAGAGATCTAGCTTAGCCCAGCATTCCACCTCTAATAATAGTAAGTAGTAATACTTATGGGGAAAAGTGTTAGTAAAACAGTGATCCCTCCCAGCTTTTGGCAGGCTGTAGTTCAAGGACTTTGAGCAAGAAAGTAGTGTCTGCTCCTTTGTTTAACAATCCTTGACAGACTTTCTTTTGTGAATACATCTAACTATGTATTAATCTATTTTAAATTTTTGCCTTCATAACATCCTGTGACAATGCCATTAATTGAGGTATGGAAGAAGTACCTCCTTTTCCTCTTGTTTTTAAACAAGCTGCCTGGTAAACTTCATATTATACTGCCTAATTCATTTATTCCGAGACATGATTTCCTATTTTTTTTTCTCTGTAATACCATTTTATCTAATACTGTTTTATGTCTGTCTTTTTATCCATCTTTCCTCCTAATCTAAATGCACTTCCTTGCTTAGTTCTCCTTAGGTTAAAGTTGCTTCAGACCTCCCATCGTTGTCACTCTTTGAATCTTTTCTTGCTCTGCAGAATGCTTCTCTGAAAATTGGTTGTTGCAACAGCTGTAGGTACAGAGCTACTGAGGTGTTCCCTGTTCCCTGTCAGGTATCCATGTGCTGCTCATTCCTAGTGCTCCCTTTGCTCTTGCAACCACCACTGAACTTTGTCATCTGTGAGGGTGTAGTTCCTGGCTTTAATTAAATTGCAGAGACTCCAAGGTTTCCATTTGCTATATTGGCTGTGACTTTGTGATATGTGTGAATAAATACCTGACAAATCTAGCTGCAGCTCAACGCAGTTAGTTGACTTTGTAATCTTACTGCTTGCTTCATTTTTCACATAAATAATGAATATATTGAGTAGCAGAAATGCAAAACCAGAGCTCTTTTGAAAACTGGCTGTATACTCCTGTGCTGTTACTTTTAATCTAACCAATTGTTAGTTCAGAGGAGGACCTTCCATTTTAGCCCACGACAGTTCAATTTCTTTAAAAGCCTGTGATGAGAGGCATTGTCAAAGGTTTGTTACATATCCAAGCATGTTATACGTATTATACATACCACACTTACCTATATATGTCATGGCAACTTTGCAAAAGAAGCCATGCCATGATGACATTCCTCTGTCATGGTTATTTGCATACCTGCTAATCTCTTCTACAATTTCTATCAACTTTCTCCATGTAGAAGTGAGCCTGTAGCTACCAGCCTGTTGTTCCCTGGAGTCCTTTTATTGAAATTGGCAACACATCCTCAGTTTTTTATATCTTGTTTTTAAGTTTGTCTTAAAGGGAAGCTGGGCAGCATGATTAGTATTTCTGTGGTGGTATGTTGAGTGCCTTTAAAGTTTCTGGGTAAGTAGCATCTAAATCTGGTAGTCGGTTGTTGGTCCTAAGGTCTGATCTGATGGTGCTGTGGTTTTGAGAGTCTTGTGCCTGTACCGTCTTCTCGCTCCCATACACACCTTGCATTTTTCTAAGTTTTGGGAGAGTGGTGGCCAGTTTGTCTTCACTGTCCCTTGCCCCTGCTCAGTAGGTGAGCAGACTTTATGTGGGAAACAGAAGCTGGAAGGGAGAGGGCTGCTGTAAGGCAGCAGTATACAGCCATGGGGGAGCACCTCTTTCTGCCTCGGTCCTAGTTCATGTTGGCTTAGTCAGGTCCAGAAGCTGTGGCAATAATAATACGTAGATAGATATAAATTGACATTTATTGCATGAATTATTTGCATGGACAGTGTAGTTGAATGTAATTGTTTACAGTTCTTATCACTCAGAACAAATCTCTGTTTCAATTAAAAAACTTAGAGAAATGGGGTTTTTCAAGTTTTTGCATTGAAAATGGATTTATTTAGTATACTAATATAAACTCTTCTGTTTTGGATTGTATTCATAACAGGATGTAAATACAACTCTTCAAATGTTTAAGACATGAATAGAATTTAGGATCAGAATTAAGAGTAAGGTGTTTATTGTTCAGGAGGGTTAATCTGTATTTCGATTTTGAAGCAGTTCACAATTCAATGTTTCATGTTAATTCCTGCCATTTGATCTTCAGTATTTGCAACGAAGATCCTCAGTCATGTGCAAGCTCTGTTTTTGATGAGGATCAGACTCACCCTTCTATGCCTCTAATGGCTTTATGGCTGTTTTGCTGCTTTTTACTCCCTGTAAAGAAAGAGGTAATTCATTGTTCTAGTCTTAGAATACTTGAGGCGAGACAGCAATGCTCTTCTCTTTCTCTTTTACCTACTTCATTTCCCCCTTTCTTCTGTCTTTATGTAAGTGGTTATTTTTCATTGTTCTTCAATTTGTGTGTGTGTCCCCATGGTTTTCCTTAATTGCTTTTTTTTCTGACTGCAGGATCCCGGCTTCTGTGTGTGTGAGGTTTGTGCAACAGTTTTTATCTAGATTCTGCCTTTTTCAGTGGCTCCTGAATCAGCTTCCCTCCCTTCAATCAATTGAGGTAATGTGGCGTGGTGTTGCTTAGCAATGCTGGAAGCTGATACCGCCTGGGTGAGGTGTGTGCTGTAACAGCACTGAGCAGAAGAGACTACCTGTCCTCTGTGGTCTGTGCAGAGGAGAAATCTTGCATTTTCTAATGTTTTCAGCATTCATACCTTTGTGTGTTTGTGTGGGGTTTTTTTCCTTTAATGTTGCCGAATAACAGTTTTACAGACTTAGAGATGTTCCTCCCCCCCTTCTTTCTGATACATGCAGAAAATTTGATAGCATGTAGAATCAAAATATAATTGGGATGTCAGTCTTTAAAGAATTGGGTATCTAATTAACTGTCTTGAGATAGGTATGTTTTCTGTCTTCCGCCCCCACATACCAAGCAAAGCTGTTGTGAAGGCAGAGCTTAGCTTTGTAGGATGCTTCAGTCTTCCAAAGCAGCAAAGATTGGCAGCCAATCTGGTGTGCATGGCAGAGGATTAAAAACCAGGATGAATTTAATACCACCAACCATTTAAGTATATAGAATGAGCTATTGCAGCAGCAGATGTGAAGTTGTTAATGCAAGTTATTAGCTCTGAAATATTTATTTTAAATTGTTGAAATCTCAAAATTTTCAGCTGTGGGTAGATTTTTTTGCTCCCATTTAAACAGCAAAAGATCTAAGTATTGTTTCTTCCAGATTTTTTGTTTTGTTGTTTTTTACAAAGGGAGTATACATTTAAAAAAATTCAAACTATCTTCTCTCCTTCCTATCTTTCTTTCCTTCTTTTTAATAAGAAGCACTAGAAAAATGACATCTATTGGAATCAAATATCTTTTTATGAGGGATTTTTTACCAGGTATTGGTGTCATTTTCACACAACACTGAACAGCATGGGAGATAAGCCCATGTTTAAGTAGTAGGGTAGGATAACTGTGAAGGTGTTATTTTCCTCTTTTAAACCAATCAGAATACAAGCCAAAGTTTTTACTTGCAATCTTAGGTGGAAGACAGAAGGGGTGTTCTCCATCAGCCTAGTAGGAGTGTGGACCCTGACCTCTTCCCTTTCCTTGATTGCAGTTACATTGACTATATCTGAACATCAGGGATAAAAACTTGATCAGACTCAATTTCTTTGTTCATTTCATGCAATAATGTTTATGCTTCAGTAAGCACAAGCCCACCATTCTTTTGCAAAAACTCTGCCTTGGAGCTGGAAGGCTTGCAAACTCCTTACAAAGTTCTTACAAACTTTGTGTTCAGTTAGCCAAAGTGAGTGGGTAAGCAGTTGCAGCCCTCTGTCTCAGTGCTGCTCCCAGATCACCTCTTTCTCTGGGCCTTAGCCCCAGAACTGGACTGCTGATGGGGTGGAAGGAAGGCAGTGATGGGGTGGGAAAGGGACATGGATCTCCACAGCTGGGTCATGGGGCCCCAGCCTCAAGAACTAATCTGGGCACTAAGGGTGTGCTTGATGATGTCGAAATACACCCAGAAGTCAAGGGTGGTGGAGGTGGAGAGATGCAGTCTGGAGGCTGATCCCGCCTCTGTGCTGTTTATTGGGGCTATAAAGGGTTGCATATGGGACATGGGGTGGTTCAATGGGTTGGTCCCTCTGATCAGCTCCTCCTGCCTCTCTTTAGCAGTAGTTTTCATAACCAACAAATGCATTTCCCGAAGCCTGATAGTTTATTCATTTCTGGTTTAGACCATTTAATCCATAGTATATACTCATTTATCCTTGTCTGTAAGGAAACAAAACATTGAGCTGGCGAGGGGATTTTATAGCAGGTTCATTGCCATGGTTTCAGACAGCCTTATACAGCCTAAAAATAGATTCAGGAAAGAATATTCTCTTCCCTTCCCTGCCTCCCCCAGCTCTAGCTAATTGGAATTTCCTTTTTTGTTTGTGTATTTTTGTTGTTGTGGATTTACTGACTGACAGGTCAGGCAAATTTGTTTGATGTTTTGTTTTAAAGAGGAAAGTTCACCGCAGTATCTAATACATTGGGGAGTGACTTCCCTGGTAGTGTGCCAAGGCTATTACCTCCTGCTCCTGTCTCCTACACTTCAGTAGAGCCACTCTGGTAGACTGCAGCTCATTACAAACCAGTGCAATAGTCCGAGATGTGTGAGAGACTGTCTTGGGGATACCTTGGATAATGATAACCTTGTTATTGCCTCCTGATGAGCAGGGGAAATGTAGAGAGCACATGATGATGTGCCTTTAGCAGCCTGCACTGCTGCCTGAGCAGCATACTCTTCCAGAGTCCAGCTGGCAGCTTTACTGTGTCTCCTGCAGCCCCACAGCTAGGATGTTGCAGACAGGTTAAGGATCCTGGATGTAACTAGCAGGACAAGTTTTAAAATACTGCTCTGTGTACAGCAGTGCCTGAGCTGCAACTGCGAGGACCTGGGGGAGGCAAACTGGGTGACCTCTGCTTCCCATTCTTGCTGTCCTTGCTGAGACAGCATCAGAGCTACACAGCCTTGGCTGGCATGCCTAGAGCTTGAGCTTGGCTTCACTACCTCTGGATTGCAGTGTTGTTTGTCTTTGAACGTCAGAGAAGTGGAGGTGGAACACAGCTTGGCAATTAATGTCGTCTCTCTGATGTGTACCGGCTAAACTATGTTTAGCTTCGGGCTGGGCAGCTGAATTTCTCCCCCTCCCGCCTTCAACAGAGGTGTTGACTGCTTCTGTTAGCGGGCGTCCTAGATGCTTTTAGATCTCTCTCCCCGGACAGGAAGGGCATGGGTTGGAATCACACTGATGCCTTGGATTTCCTGCATTGCTTCCTGTTGAATTGCTAGGCCAAATACTAATGGGGGGAGATACTGTACTTGGTGTTCAGCTCCTGAGGCTCACAGCGTGCCTGTTTATGTTGGAAAGCAAGTAAATAGCCTCATAGCAGCCTTATCAACTCCTATCTTTTAGAATCAGGTTTTGGAGCAAACGGACAGTGTTTTGGATTGAATTGCAAAGGGGAAAAAATCACGTGTGGTCTCTTTAGTAAGTTGTTTGGTGAACAAGGTGTCGTTCTGCGGGTCCATTTCTCATCACCATTTTTCTTCGACTGCCCGAGAGAAACTGCAGTAAGTTCATTTGTTTGTTTGTGTTGCTGCTGGTACCGGGCCTTTTCCTTCTTCCTGCTGCTGCTTTTGTGGACAGGGTGCCCTGACCTTCCTCAGTAGGGACTGAATGGAGAAGGGCTGATTCGATGTCAGGGTGCAAATATCCTACTGAATGGGCTGCATTGTATTGCTAATTCCTTCTTTTCTTGGTTTATTTACTGGTTGTAGATACTTCCAGACTTTCCCACGTTTCAGAAACAATCAGAGTTAAGTCATCTTTTCCCAGATGCTGTGTTGGACAAAAATTTGAATATTTAGGAAGAAGGTGGTACCAGATAGATAGGACTGCTTAAGGTATGACTGCTATTCAGAAGAGATTAAACATTTGAAGTATTTATTTTCTGTTGCTTGTTTGCTGTGCTGCTTTGCATTTGATAGATGCAACATGTGCCTATGCTTCCTTGCTCCTCCCTCTGCAGTATTTATATGCCTGCTTTGGCAGTTGGAGAGCAGATGAACAGCAGCTCCCAAGTACAGATGAGGGAAATGTGCCTTCTCAGCCTTCCACAGAGGCAGGAACCTGCCTTGACTTGTTCATAACCAGCACAGGGTCTGGGGCGCAGTTGGGTCAGGTTGGCTGTTATTTTGTTCTGAAAAACATCTCTGTTCCTCTTGGAGTAGAGGTGAGTGTGCCATCCTTTTGGAGGATGCACACTGGGATTTTCACAAATTGCAGGGGTTTCTTGTTTTAAGGGGTAGCAATGCATTTTTTTCCCACATCCAGTGATTTTATTTTTCAATGTCCCAATCCAAACTTAAGTTGAAGGAGTTCCTCCAAGGATGAGAGCATGACTATCACCTGCATTCAGTCATGTGCTCCCTGGGGAGAAATGCAGACTGCTTCATGCAGGCCAGCCCACACTGCAGACCCAGGCCATTTTAGTGACCCTATGAAAATACAATATTGTCTGGTGCTAGAGGGGAAAATTTTCCATACCTGGCAGATATTTACATAGTCTTTAACTGGACCGCCTTTCTGTAGTGATTTAAACCCCTGAAAATACTCTATGCATGAGTTTACATAAAATAAAGCAACCTGCATAACATTACATCAATGCACAGTACATGATCATCTCCTTCTCCTCCCATCTGTCCAACGCTTATGTCATTTTACATCCATTTTTCTTCCCTCTAACACTTCCAGCCACTTCCTTGCTCTGCTCACTGGGCACCAGTGTGCTTCACATGGGAAAGCTTCTGTGTGTGCATGCTCCTGAAGTGTGCTGAGCTTTGTATGAGAGCTTACCTCCTCTGTTGAAAGATGAAGAGACTGGGGTATGTGTGCATGTGTGTGTGTGACTAGTGGATGGCTGGAATCAGAGACAGAGGATGTATATATTTGAAGGAGCTCTCAGGTTGCTGGTGCATCTAGGGCAGTAGAGAAGTTGGGGGCGAGGTGAAAGCAATGCCAAAAGCAGAAAATCCGGTACTGTTTGTTTTGTCTCAATAATGAGGAGTAATTTGAAGGCAGATGCTTCACCTGTAGACCATGTAGGAATTGAAATATTCATATTCAGGAGTTATGAAAATGAAGGATACTGTTTTCTGGACTTTCAAGGTAATGCCAGTCATGTGATTTGCTTTCTTTAAAGTTCACATATGGAGGCAACACATCTTAATACTTGGAATATCACTATAGATCAGATGCTGTTTAAAGAAGATGATTAATGCTGCAAAGCAGGAGTTCATAATGTAAAGATGCAATTCTCCCTTTTTGTGACTTATGACACAAGTGTAAATATGCAGTTGCATTTTCCCTACGTAACAATCTTTATGTTATTTCTTTGGTTTGGTGTTCTCCTACTGCAGGGCACTGTTGTCTATTATACTCTTGTTCCTTGCCTTTTGCAGATGTTGAAAGGAAAGTGTGGCTCAAGACGGCAATGGCCTCCTACTTTTAAGGAACTGGACTCAGTTTTCAACAGAATTCCCAGTGTTGTTAGAAGTGATTTAAACATTCAGGAAATGGTTAAACTCTTGATAAACTCGAGATCCAAGAGCTAATTTTCAGAAGACTTCATGCTCCTGGATGTAGCCTGCAAATCATGTCTGAAGGAAGCTGTGGGCTGTGAAATACTTGAAGCATGATTTGGCCCTACGAGTCGCTCTTTGGGCATGCAGAATCAGTGGGTTTTCATTCTGTTTGATATAGATCAAGAAATGGATTTAGACTCCAGACTCCTAATGGAGCCAGTACTTACATGTCTTGGGAGCCTGTGTTTTCTGTCTGTAATTCCCCATATAGGAATTAAGGATTGTGGTGCCTCCTCCTCAAACAATCATGAAGTTAGAGTAAGTACTTTTTGAGAGAGTAAATCAGCCTCCTCTACAGAAAGCACAGAAAGATAATTGTTAATTCTGCCTTAACAGTAGAGTTCAAGTAGTTAGTAAGCCTTAAGGATAGATCAGGGTGGAAAAAAGAAATCCTGAGTGCCTTCTGGCTGCACTCCCTTGTGCACTGAAACTGTCTTTGGCAGGTCCGGGGAGGGAAATTGGTCAAGGTTATGGAGTGCAAGAACAGGAAAGGGTAACTTGTAGTTTGATGGCATGCTTAAATGCAAACAATTCCTGATTCTCATCTCTTCCTGTAAGTTGTGCAGTTTTCCCATATTTAAAGGAGAAAATGAAAATATGTTCTGTTTGAAAAAGAAAGCTGTAAGGTTTACACCCTTTGGTGGGGATTTCTGGCACTGTGTGAAAGATGAGAGCAGCAGTGACAGTAGACACTTGTGCTCCTCTCGCTGCTCTCAGCCTGAGAGGGGAGACCTCTGACTTGTTGTGTACAAGCATGGAAGGGCTGTTGACTTTGGTCCCACCTCTGGAAGGAAATCATAGAATCATAGAATATCCTGAGTTGGAAGGGACCCACAAGGGTCAGTGAGTCCAGCGCGTGGCCCTGCACAGCACAGCCCCGGGAATCACACCATGTGCCTCCCGAGGATGTTGTCCAAATGCTTCTTGACCTCTGACAAGCTTGGAATCAATCCTGAGGAATCTGTCAAGAATAAAACCTGATGTCATTGTCCATGCACAAGGAAATAAGCTATTTTCTATCAGACGTGACATACTTTTCCCCCCTCTCTCATTTGTCTTGCCCTTCCTGACAATCCTTTTGCAATTTTTGGGACACCTCTTCAGTTTTGGCTTCTTATTCTCTTATCTTTCACCTGCAGTTTCACGTCCCTTACAGAGCCAATGTCAGACACCAGACATCTTGCCTGTCCCATCCCCCTTCCCCATCCTTGTCCAATTTTGCATTTAGTAAACTTTTTTGTTTTTGCATTTAGTAAACTTTTTCCTTCTTCCTGCCTTGTTTCGTGCACTGCCTAGAGATCCCTGGCTCCCTTCCCTGCCTGTTGAGCTTGCTTTCCCTCCTGTTTTAGGCCCTTGTCCCAGTCTGCTCCTTCTTCTCCCTCAGGTCTGGCATTTGTCCCTGCTGCACTCCAGATGCATTCCTTTTGCTTCCTTGCTGCCCGGGTGCTGGCAGCCTGGCCATGGCCAGCACAGGAAAGATGGGCTCTGTCCGCTCCCGGGCCTGGGCCCATGCCAGAGCCTGGACCTGCTCCAGTTGGGCAGCCATGGAAATGAAAGGAGTCTTGGGCTCCTCTGTTCCCAGGCTGCCATGTGCTCGCCCACTCTGTGGGCAGTCACTGGGAAAGTGTGCGACGTTCGAGTGTGCTCAGCAAGGAGAGGCTCCTGGGAGATCCTGGTTATTGACTCTCAAAAGGTCTTTGCCTGCCATGAATGTGCTGTGTGCTACCATCGGATATGGCTATAAAAACTGATTTCCGTGTTCAGCAAAGTCTAAAGTTACTTGAGACTCAGGAGCCAAGAAAGGAATATGAAGAGTATAGGATGTTCTCCAAGGGAAGGAAGAGCAATCTAATACCCAGCATTCCTGCTTTGCCCAGCACAGCAGTGTCCTCTGCTGTGCTGCTTTACTGGGAGCCTTGTATTGAGTGAGAAGACCTGTTAAAATCTTCCAGGGAGCATTCACGTTGGATTATTTGAAATGTATTATTTATTATGTCCCTCTTTCTGCTTGATCTTTCACTGTCAGCTTCTGCCTCTTGATATTTGAATTTAAAAAAAGGAGTCCTATGCCTCTGTCTTGCTTGGATTGTAAAGGCTGTTTTGGAGTGTTGCTTCCAATGGCATTTCAAGGAGGTCAGTGCAGACTGGGGGGGCATTTTGGCAGTATTTCTGCTTTCTTTCCTTGCCAATGCTGCAAGGAAGAGAACAGAACAAGAGAACTGGTGCATTCCACTCTCCCCTTTAGTGGTAAAAATACAGATTACACAGATAATGCTTTTTCACACCTTCAAGTACGTGAGTAATTAGTTTTGAGATGTAACAAGAAACCACAAGGATGTAATCTCTACGTAAACAGGTTTGTTGATAAAGAGACAATGGTGTGGTTCAACAGGAAAGTGCTTCTCTAGGTGCAGCTTCTAAAGCTTGCTCTAATGGTGTTGTGCTTTGGACTGACTTGTGTCAGTTTTCAGTGTGAAGTAAGTTACAGTGGGAAAAGGCGTTTGTTGTGCAGACACAGCAGCACCTCATACAGCTTTATCTGTCTTAGGTGAAAACCCACCCTTGTCTGTCTTCATGCAGCATATATAATATTTACATTTTAGCCAAACATAAAATGAGGATGTACCTGTAGCAACAGTATATCCATGTATCTCTCACAATGTTGTAAGCCAGGGTGATTTTTCTCTCTGGCTCACAACCCTCCGGAAGCTGGCTGCATTGGTGGAAAGAAGTGAGGAAGGGTCTTTGCATGGATTTTCAGAGAAGTTTATACCAGCCCCACTCGCATGCTGATCTAGAGGCAAAGACCACGCTTCCGGGAGGTTATAAGGGTTAAGTATGTAGGGTCATCTGGGCAGGCCACATACCAAGGTGGGGCCAGGGCAGGGGGACTAATGGGAGGGTAGGTGGGGGTGGGCTGATAAGCAGAGGCTCATGGGAGTTGTAGGCACACCTTGGGACTGAACGGGGTCTATGGAGAGCGTGGGACAGGGACACAAGACACAAGACAGCAAAAACAACCATAGTCATTCATGAGACAATTTTCACAAGGATGCAAGCTATTTTTTGAGTCTTCAACATCTGAACAGATTCTCTGGAATGTCTCAGAGCTGGCAGGAAGGGGACGGAGTTTTCTTTGCACAGTTTATCAGGAAACTGAGTCAGGAGAAAATCTCTTCAGCGGGAGCTGGTTTTCTGCTGGCTGTTAGCAACGTGGTCAGTTGTGATTTGAGTCCATGCAAGGTGAAGTGGGGTTCCTGTTGGGTCTCCCAAGTAAATTTGTTAGTTCTTTCCCTCCCTCTTTTCATCCTCCCCTCTGTATTGAAAAACAATTTTGGGGGAGGGGATTGTTAGTTGTGTAGGAAAGGTATGGAGGAGTGTGGTAATGGGAGGGGGATCGTGGGGGGAGGAAGGGGGCAGGAATTTGGGGAAACATAAACTGGGGATAATAGAATTTGGGCCAACCCCAAAAGGGGTTAGTCCTGTCTGGTATAGGGTAGAAGGGGAAGGTAGGAGGGAGGTAGGGAGGTTGGAGGGATAGGGGGGAAAAACCTGTGCGACTTAGCCTTTCGTGAGGTTGTGTGGTCTCAGAGACTGGTTTCTGGGTGTGTGAAGGCTGCTTGGTGGACTGTAGTTTGTCACTGTGGTTAGGTGCACATCTGCTGTTTAGGGCTGGAATTTCACTAGGTCCTCTGACATTTGCAGCCTGGGGACCTTTTCTTCCTGATATCACATCATCACAGTATTTCTGAGAGCTGTTCACATAACAAACATAGTGTTATTAATTATCTAAGGACACAAAAGTACCATGTCTTGAAAGATCAGGAGACCTGTCATAGAGGAGACAGTGTCTGGACTGTGATGCTCAGCACAGTTAGAGTCTTTCATTGATGGAAGTATTTGCACAAAGAGAAATGGTTTAGGAACCTAAGGAAGTTTGAAAGTTTTGCAATAATTGTTAAAAGAATTTTTGAAGGAAGAATAATGGCATTTTAAATTTAATTTTAAAACACTCTAGGGTATTTGAATCTGAATATTATACAATTGCGCATCATGACCCATTTTATCTCCAGCAGGATGCAAATGAATATATGAAGTTGTTTTCTGAACAACGGTACATAAAGCAATTTTTTCTTCATGGTACAAGTATTTCTTGCTGGTACTGTGTTATTATTAAGTGTGGTATTTCCTTGTTCAAGAATAATAAAGGCTTGTATAAAAAGACTTAATTAAAAAAACCAAACCAAAACAATCATTGTATATTTAATTATAACAAGCAGTTTTACAAACTTATAAAATGCCTCTTTTGGGAACAGACATTTAAATATTTTAAAATATCAGGAATTCTTTTCTGGTTTTATAGTGAGTTATATAGTGAGCATAGAACTGTGGCCATAAATATGTTTTTCCTAGTGCACAAGCCATGTAATAATTTTGTGGGAGCCTGATCACAAGCTTTGGGCATAAAGGAAACTAGTCAAGGCCATTATGGCCTCAATTTAAAATGTTTGGATAGGCATCATCTGTGGCTGCCCAATGCTGAATGCTGATGTCATCGTCCTCTGTGGTTTGGAGCCACTGGGCTGTAGGGTAGCTACCCCTCAAGTGAGCACAGCGTGCTCGCTGCAGCTCCTGGGCTTCTCCTCCCTACTCATGCAGCACACCAGCATAATTGTGGGGTACCTGATGGCTCTCAGCAGGAGAGAGAGTGGGGCCAGGCACACTGACCACGGCGTTTTGGCCCTCTGGTAGGGGTCTGTGTGCTCAGGGCAGGGAGAAGCTCCTCTGAAGGGGCACTGAGTGCCTGAATTAGTCTCTGGTGCTCAGCAGTTCTCTGGAGGATCTGGCTTGCATTTAGGCAGTGTGAATACCTCTACTGTATACTCATACTTGGTTCAGAGAAACAGCATTTCCCCTGAGCTGTTTTATTTCTCAAAACCAGGACTGTATCAGATTTTCCCCCAACTGCTGAACAGTAGTATTAATGTAGTGTGTTATTTATTCTTTTGACATGTTTTTATTTCATGGAGAACGTCTACGTTATGCTTGAAGCTGGGTATGAGTTGCTGGATCCCTTTCAGAATTCTGTTAAATCTGGAAGTAAATCAGATTACTTTGTTCTACTATAAGCACATTCAGCTTGGCTTTCACACGAGGTGTTGTATGGGTGAATGAGCCCAGAGCACTCCAGCTGGTGCAACAGCTTTATTTATGCAGAGTGATGGCATGAAAGGGTTTTGGAAAATGCTTTTAATGGCCCCAGGATTGATTTGTACCACTTTTGAACCACCAAACTGCTTTAAGTTCTTACCTACTTTGCTTGTGTTTTCTAATGTCAAACTGTGGGCTCAGGTGATGACACAGTTAATCAGGGAACTGTGCTGGTTGGAAACACAGAAAGTAGAGATTTTCTTAGACTCGCTTTATATGTTCTTAGCATTTACCATGTGGCAATAAAGCTTCCACAATCTTTTGTTCATAATGTGAAACAGTTTTTTGCCCACATGATGATGCTTTTATATCTCAACTTTAAAGTGTTTTAGGTCTTCATAAAATGGTAGCATGTACTTCTCACTTCTACAACACATTTTACCATCAGTGAAGGATTAGCTGATTTCAGCATGTATTTCATGCACTTTTTACTCTTAATATTTTTCCCCCATGGTTTTCTTTCCAAATCACATTTTTTTACTGATGCAAGTGTGTTGAATTTTACTTTTTCATAGGTTTTAGTGACAGAATTGACAGGTTATGCAAAATGGAAAGGTGTCAATAAAATGGAGTATGTAAGTATATGATACGTAGCTTGCAGCTTCTTCCTAAGCATAATTTCTTATGCAGGCAGTTTTGTCAATGGGTTGAAAAAGCTCTCAGGAAGCAGGTTGGGAGTTTCACAGTGAGGGAGAAATATCCTCCCCATGGCCCGAGATAAAGCAGAAATTTTGTAGAAAAGGTGTGGTCTTGTCCAATTGGGAAAGTAAAGTGTCAGTGAAGTATTTTTAGTGGAAAACAGTGTTGAATTTCATGTATAAGTATGTTATAAACACATACCTGGTAGTTAAATGGTGCAGTAAATGCAAAGCAAGTGGGTAATATTTAATTCAAATTTTAACTTGTCTAATAGCAAATGAAACACTTGTGTGGAAATACCTCCGTCTGGTCTATTAAAGGATTCATGGCTCCATGAGATCCCTGTTTTGCTCTGACTGCCTTTGGATGTGAAGCAAAAACATATTTGTTGGGTGAGAGTCACTAATTGAGCAATTGGAACTAATCATCCCCTTGATTTAGCAGATGAAACACTAATTTTCCTTCCAGGAGCAGCCAGAATTACCTGTTTGTACAGTGCCTTCAAGTTGGTTGATTTAAAACCTGAATTAAAAACTTTAAAACAGGCCGTGTTGGTTTGAATGTGATGTTGGCATTCCTGATTCAAGTAAGTGGTGTTGATCATGGTACAAGGGTGCCAGGTAGGGTGGTGAAGAACAAAGTGAAGGCACGTCTCCAGAGGTTGGGGAACAGTCACAATCAGTCTAAGGAGTAACTTGTATGAAGAGGTTTCTGAGGAGTTCCTTTGAGAGTGTGAGTGTAAGAAGATTTTTTACTGAACTGCTCACTTAGCTGTGTACAATGGCTTTGCTTGCTCGTGTGAGATGCAAGGAAGAAAAAATGTTTCTTGCCTGCAATCGGTTTCTAATGTGATGTTGTCCAAAAACATTACACATAGTGAATCAATATGTCTGCTGACTTGTTCAATATCACTGATGGCCATCAAAAGTAATTGTAATGTTGTGGGTTGAAATAAAGTATTTGTAGACCAGATTGGCTTAATTCACAGAGCAATCTGTATTTGTACTTAAGGGATGAGGTTTTTCACAGAGGCAATTGGAAAAGCATAGATTTATCTGTTGCTGCACTTGTTGGTAGATCTACTGACAGGTGTGTGGCTGAGGAAAAAAGATAATATACATCAGATTTGTGTGGGATGGGACTGTTCTTCGCTGACATCTGGCAGAAGAATTGGAATCTGGGACAGCTGCTAGTGCCACAGAATTGCAGACAGTTTTAGGACCTGAATGCAATGAAGATAAATGAGCTCCAGTTGGAAGCTGAATGGCCCTAAAGTCAGAAACTAATGTGGGTGCTCTGAATGCTGTACTGATAGGCTTGCAAGAGATGGTTTTTACCCTGTACCGTCATAAATGCTTATTTTTCTGGACTTCAGGCTACATTATTATCATACTGAATAGTTTGAGTTTTTAGAGGTTTGTGTTACTGCTCAGGTCCCTAAATTTGACATCAGCTTCAGGCTCTAGCTAGTTTGGTGTCAACAACTAAGTGTAGTCTATTTCTTCACAAACCCGAGTGCTTAGTCTGTCCATCTGCATAACCATCCCACAGAAACTGGGTCAAGGGATAAGGCAGTGTTATTTAGATGTTTTCCGAGTCTGACTGAGATAGGCAACTTCGTGGGCTCTCTTCGTTTTCTGTACAGGTGATGAATTTTATTCTTTTACAGACAGCCTTGCATAGCTGAGGGAATTTCTTACTGCTGCAAATTTTAGGAAGTCTGCAGAGTGCTGAAGAATCCAATTCTGAGTCTTGCTTTTGCAAGTCATTGGCTAATTTTTGTTACACATCCATGGTGTATTCTTGAGCAGGCAGGTTTTTCAAGGTTAATTTTCTGCATCTTTAGGAACAGGAAAAGGAAAAAAGAAATCTGTGTTTAGAAGTTCAGCCTGGTTAAGGACCTCACCCTCCATCCTCTTTTCCACTGGCTGTACAGGGGACTGGACATGTCCTATCTTCTTGCTGATCTTCTTGACCGTATTTTACCTTGAGCCTCCCTGCTTCTGGCTTCATGAAGCAGCCATTGCTTGCAGTATTAACATTTTTTGTTTTGAGCCAGAAGACAGCCTAATTGTACAGAAAAACTGATTTTTTTATTGGCTTCCTTTTCTATCTGAGTATCATGGATGTGAGCAGAAAGGGCACAAATCCCTTCAGTTTGAAAGGTTTCTTTAGAGTGAGTCAAACTTAGTCTGCTCGGTGCAAGCAGAGAAACAGACACCCAGCACCCATGTCTGTGCACTACTGCCCTTCAAGCTTGAGCTATTTTTCTATTAAGAACTTAGCTCATTTCTTTGCTTCCACAAAAATGCTGCATTTTATCAAAGAAATTTTAAGTTGGACTTCACTGATCCTTCTAGGTCCCTTCCAAGGCAGGATATTCTATGATTCTGTGTTTTACATAAGTTAAGTTTTTTTAATCATCATATTTGCTTTGTACAGTTCTGTCAGGGACTTGGTGGAAATTAACTGGATAATGTTTCACCTGAACTATATTGGCCTCTGTCTGCTTCCCATCATTTCAGGCTGAATTTTAGATTCAGTCTTCCTGGTCCTGTTGCCTTGTTAGGTTATTTTATTATTATCTTTTAATATGGGTTCAAGATACTTTATTTCATTTTTATGATAATTCTGATGTTTTAATGAAAGGCAGCATCATTGACAATTCATGCTGCATGTATGGAATTTTCTTTTGCTGAAGGTGTACAAGTCTGCTATGTGCTTTTGGTAGGGCTGTGCTCACACTGTCCCACTGTGCCTCAGGCTTCCCCACCTTAAAGAGGAGTGTACTGAGCACCATGCTTCCTTCTGTTGCATGCTGTGGAAATGTGTCATAAAGGAAAGTAAAAGAAGTGGAAAGGGCCTAGATACGTGGTACCATTCTCTCCCATAACAGGAGTCTTCAAGAGCCTCTTGCATCAAATTCTGAGCCCTGGTCTGACCCAAAGAGCAGAGTAGTTGAGAGATCAGTGTGGCATCTATTCCAGCATATGAGGTGTCCTCTCATTTCATCCTCTCACTTCAATTAGTGGCTTATTGCTTCTATTTTACTCGATATTTTGTAATTTTGGTAGTCCTTTATTCCTGCTTCTGTCTTCCCTGCCCCAGCCCCAATGAGTGCTGTTTATACTCACAGCTCCCTTTGGACTACATAAGTTTGATACTTTTTTCATCCTGCCTAAGAAAAATATATGGAAACTTTAATTGGCCAGAACCTTTCCGATGCCATAAAATGTGCCTGCTTTGAACATGGAGAACTAAGGTGGCTTTATGTTGAACCACATTGTGGCCTTTGTCCAGCTGCTGCATAAATACATACAGACCGTAAATTTTTAGTCTAAGCTGTTAGTATCTGTATAAAAGGGTTATTAATGTGTGATTAGAACAAAATAACATCTCCTAATCTATCTAATGGCAGTTGTAGGGTTTTTTTGTGCCTTCCAGGTGTTGTGAGTAGAGAGCTTGAGTCAGCCCAGGGGCCTGATAGCAGCTGGCTGGGCTTAGCTCACCCTGGCCTTGGGTTTTCCAGCCTCCTGAGAGCTGATTTAATTTGCTAACCCGGCCAAGAACAAAACATTGAATTGTTTTCTTTTGAGTTAGAGAGGTGCAGTGGCTCAGTCTGAGGAGGGTGAGTCAGTGCGTGGCATCAGGCAGGACTGCATGGGTGGGAGCTGGGAAGGAGCAGAAGGGGACAAGGCTCCCCCACGGGACAGCTCTGCTGTCTCAGTAACTTCTGCCCTCGCACAGGTTAGGATGCAGGTTCATTGTCTGTAGTGGACTCTCTCCATCTTGTAGGTGCTGCAGCACTACTGAGAAGGGCACTGGCATCCAGTGAACCTGCAGCAGAAACAATAGACTTTTTTGCCCTGGATTTCAACAGCTGTCAGAAGGAGCAGGCAGAAACCCTTAATTTTCAGAGTTCAGATGAGTCCTTTCTTGTTTGTGGCTCTCTGCTCCTGTACTGCTTGTCTACTTCCACATATGTTTTACTTAGAGCTGCATAGGTTAGAATCCAGTGGCTGCTGCTGTTTCTTCTGCACTGATACCTTCCCCAATTTACTGTTGTCTTTCTACGAGAGTGTCTTTGAATTTCTCTATCATTTGTTCAAACCTGATCCATCTCTTCATCATGACAGACATTAGGCATCCTAATCCCCTCAGGTTTGCTCAATGTTTGCTTAATACTCTTCTGTTGCCTTCTATGACCTTAGCTTACTCTCTCCTAGATCAAAGTGATATAGAGAAAGGTATGCAGCTTGACTGATGTGCAGTGTTATTATAGAGAGGGTAATTTTAAGGCCTCTTATATAAAGAGATAGTAAAAATATTATGCTGATGTTATTACAGCAGCATAGTGAGACTAGTGTCATGCAGGAAAAAACCCTTAAATAACTTCCAGTGCAGCATGCTGATGTTTAGATATATAGGTTAAAAAATGAAAGGTCTGCTTTTAATTTTCTAAGTAGCAGATGCTTGTGATCAGGGTGTCCAATAGTTCTTAGATCTTTGCTTCCAAAGGAAAGTGTGCGTGTGTAACTGGATAGTTCTATATATATATATAAGTAAAACAAGAATTTCTATATTACTAGCTGTTAATAGGGATAAAAAAAATCTCTCAGCTATATATATAGATTTGCTTGTACCTCTCCTCCGTGATTTTTTTGGCTCCTAAATTTGGGTGTTCTTTATGTGTTTCATTGAGTTTATTGGCCTTGTCTGATTGTGTGTGTGGGCCACTAGATCGTCTAGTCAGAAGAACATTTATAGAAGGGTTCCATGTCTGTAATATTTCCTTGCATTGATTATTTAATGGTATTACTTGAACTGACTGGATTGATTCCTATATTTATGATTTAATGAAAAGAACATAGCCAAAAACTTCTGTAGTAACACAGCAGTTGTAGAGGTCCTGCCTGCCCTCTTGGTGCTGTCTGGGTTATGTGGTGACTTCAGAAGATCTCTTAAAACAGCTTTGGAAATAATGTGAACTTGGACCAGAATCTTTGTGCACTTCTGGACTGTGTGCCTTTGTTGCCTTTTTAGATGATCCTGTGGACTTCACACATAGGAAAATCAGATTTATTTGTAAAGGAGCCTGGAGTCTTTCTATGTAGAGCTTGGTGTCTTTTCTTCTGGAGTTCCTGCATCCAACTGCAGCTTTCTTGTTGGTACTGCTTGTCTTATAAAATGGTTAAGTTTAATTAATTTTAAAGAATAAGATAAATATAATTGATTCTTCATAGATTTTTAGATTGCAATGATAATGGAGGAAAAATATGCCTCTCTGGTAGTGGTTGGGTATGTTGCACTGGTACCTTTCCAGGCTTGATGGGCAGGTTAGTGCCAAGTTGTTGCAAAAGCTTGCCTGCATTTTTTTCTTCTCCTTCACTTGTGCCCATTGAGCTGATATTTATAAGCGTGGGATCCATAATTTTTAATTCCCTTCCTTCTCAGCTAACATTTCTTTTAATCCAAGTGCTGTTCTAAAATTTTTTACGCCTAGGTATTAGCTGTGTAAAAAATCTGTGGGAACAGATTAGTCAGGACATGGAAGAGTAATGTGTAGTAAATACTTTATCCTGCCAAAGACAGGGCTGTTTTTATTCTATCCTTATGGTGGGAACCGGTGTCTTATTACCTGTCACTGTTCTTTACAGTATCCTGTGGAAATGGTGATGCATTCACTAATTCATAGGCTGTCTTGTGCTTCCTTTTTTTTCCCATACAGGCTTCTCCATAACTGTAACCTCAGAGTTAAAGCCAGGCAGTGACTGGCAGTACTCTTCTTATACCTCTGTTCAGCTGGAAACTTACATTTCCATTTGTGCCCCACTGCGTGCTACATGTTTTGGTCATTGATCACCGTATAAAAGTCACGCAGAATGGAAATGTATTTACCGAGAGAGATAATTGGATGGTAAAAGTGATGTGTCAAAAGCTAGAGTGTCAAAAAGCAGGCTAGGAAAAGTGAAATAAAATCCTAGAGTGATGTGTAACATTCAGCAAGTAAAACGAATGGTGATTGAATTAAAAAAGAAGGTTCAAAGTTGTGCCAAGTGATGAAGAATGTCCCAATCAGTGCTGTCTTTTTTTCTGGGCTTCCCAGTAGCGTGTCCGCACAGTCCGTGGCTCATCAGTGGGATCAGGCCAGGCCCCAGGTCCAGAGCAGCTCTGGTCCCCAAAGTAAACAAAATACTTGGCTGTCTGATTGGTGTCATCTTGTACCCCTTGGCTTTCCTGCTTCACAGACCCTTACCAGGGTGGCAGCTGCAAAGGGCCAGAGAAGGCTGGAAGGGAAAAGGGCTTAGGTAGCCAAGCGGGAATGATGGTTAGCAAGTGCTGAGTTGTCCCACCTGCTCTTCTCTCCTTGCTACCTTCTCTGGGAATCCTGTCTGGGGCTGATAACAGTCTGATTCATAAACAAATAACAATTTACATAGTTAATTGAAATCTGGGTTCTTCGTGCTCTATTTCCAATGTAGTCTTGTTTACTTTTCCAGGAGAAAAGGAATAATTTTTCCTTGTGCAATACTGTAGCCAATCAGCCTCACCCCCAGGAGGTGATTAGCTTGTGTATTTTGAAAAGTATAAAGTTTGCCTGATTTTCTTGTCTTCATGTGAGACGTTAAGAAAAAAAAAAATTGTGATGGCTCTTACTTTTTGTTAATGGTCATATGGTTTACTTGCTGTTAGCATATATACCATAATGCTTATGTCCAGAACCTCTTCTTTATGACTGATCATATGGTCTTCTTTGCCTTTATTCTTTTATCAGATATAAGGAACGTGTTTCCCTAAACATGGGTGAAACAGAGCAGAGACCAACAGCAGGATCCCGCTTAGGAGCTCAGGAAAATGCTGGGATCAGTACTTTGGAGCATGGACAGAAACCACCTATGACACCTCCAGGAAAACTTGTCTCTATCAAAATTCAGATGCTGGATGACACACAAGAAACATTTGACATTCCGGTAAGGATGTGGAGGTTGGGGTGGCTAAAGATTATTCAGGCATTTCTGAAAATGCATGTTCTCAAACCAGTTCTCTTTTTTACTGCAGCTGTGATTCTTTGGCTAATGAATTCATGTTGCAGAGAAAATGGCTGTTGTGTATATCAGAATTAAATAGATGATGGTGCAATAGTATAGCATTAAACAGTGAAGTGAACTGTAGATTACAGTTATTAATTTTGTTTCTGTTTGAACAGCTTCAGGAGAGGTTGAAGTCCTCGGTGGGTTTTTTCTTCAAATATTACAGCAGTGGTTTTCTTTCTGAACAATTGATGTATTTCCTGCTGCAGTTTTGCTCTTGATCCAATAAACTGTAGATCTATACTGATTTTTTTGCATTTCCTCTGGCAAGTCCTTAGGAAAGTAACTCAAAATCATCAAAGTTTTCAGTAATTTATATCACTCTTACATGCACTGAGTGCTCTCACACAGGTAGTGCAAGGAAAGAAGAAAAGCAGTCTCATCTAAAGTTTCTCTGCAACCCATTGAAATTAATCTAGGTTTGTCCTTGCCAAGGAGACAGAGTACTACTGCTTTTGTGTGTGTGTGATCAGTAGAATCAGTAAGAATTCGTTTTGATACCAAGACCCATCTGGTTTCACATGATCTATCTGTTAGTAGCCACTAATGATTTTAACGTGCCAGGCTTACACAATTAACACGCAAGGTGGTTGAGCACTGTTGCTGTTATTGAAGTGTACTGGAATGTATATTTTTCGAAGTCTTCAGGGTTCAGTGAATAGGAAAGCAGAAACCTGAGTTCAAATTTCATCCTTTGTTACTTGCGTTTTCTGTAGCTATGGTAATTTCCATCTCTTCATTGGTTCAGCTTTCCTTTCTGTAAAATGTAGGATCACCAGTGAGATACAGAGGTCTTAGACATATAGCACTCTCAAAAAATATTGTCCCTGTATTAAACATGAAGGAATTATGATTAGGAAAATTATTAAAAAACGGTATCTGTTTATGAGGTTTAGTTTGTCTTTTGTTTTTCTATGTGTACAAACACATGCTTTTTGATCTGCTCTCTGCTGCTGTTTGTGATCCAACTACAACTGTTTGTTCAGTCTCAGACTTTATTTTAGTGGAAGGTAAATTCTCTGGTTGGGCAGGTTATGTGTGAACTGAACTACCATCAGGTGAAATGCCCATGTATGTAGCAACTTGTTATGCTTTTGTGCCTTTCAGAATGCCTGCCAAATATCATAGCAAACAGTCTTTAGGTAAAAGCTGCCTTTAGATAATTGTTGCTGTTAAAAAGTGTAGTTATAGTTTAAATTATCAAACACTAATAAAATTTTGGTACTGTTTTTGTGGTATAAATATCCCTATTATTACAGAGAAATGGGTTTTTTAACCCATCTGTAGATGGGTTATTTCACTGTGTTTTGAAATTCGAAAATTATGTGAGACACTTTGCAGAAACCATTTTGAGATTAGGTCCCTTTCATTAAATTTAGAAGAAAATTTAAGTAACATGTGGATGCAATGCAACCTATAGCTCCAGCTTTGCTTCTAGGAGTTTGAGAAAACAATACTTTTTGGTCTTTAATATTAGAAGATATCAATATTTCATTTGTTTTTAACTTCAGCAACACCTGGAAGACCTGGGGATTTAAACAACTCTCTGTTGAGATCACTTCAGTATGATTGTTTTCAGACACTTTTATTTCATAACTGTTAGTACTCAAGGAAAGCCTAGTTGATTTGAAAGTCAAGTCTTGTGGTGAAATATGCAGGACATTTAGATACGAAATTTTTTACAGCAGATTCCTAAAGCCTTTTGTCTTTAACCTATGCATAGTCAGATGGAGGAATACACAATGTTTTCAGTCTGATCTAAAAGGTATTAATTGTTTTAGTCCCATCTCACAAAACCGAATAAGTTTTAATACATCTAAGTTGAGATGTTTATTCATGTTGGAAGCCCCATGTTCCTATTTATAAGCTTAATGTTTTTAGCCAGATTGGTGCGGTATACACAGAAAAGGAAAGTGAGACCATTTCAACAAAATATTTTAGGAGCAGCAAGTGTGGCCGTGGGCAGAAGATGTTAAACATACATGCCTAAGCACATCTGTGGGCTTGCTTTTCAGTGGAGAATTAAAGACTTCTTGCGTGGTTGAAGATCTGAACTACACTTCCCAAAACTTGAGCTGCTGCGATAACGAAAATAACTTTGCAAATATGATACAAGCATAAACTGAGAAGGATTTGTGTTTCCTGTAATTTCAGGAATTTTGCTACACAAACCTGTCTGTGTTAGCAAATGAGCAAAACTTTGGGTGGTTTTATTGTTGCTTGTAGTGTGTCGTGTAGGATGGTATGACGTTTAATGATGCCAGTTTATAATTTGCTCATGAAGTCTGTGTAAAAGTGGAAACAGATGCTGATGCTACTTCTTCCTGAGTTTGGGGGAATTAGTGAAGTAGTTGGGACTGTCCATCGATGTCTAGTCCTATATCTGTGCTACTCCTGTTGTACCTTCAGCACCACCTCCCCATTAGCTATAAGACCTTATATGTGTCATATTTTTATTGGGTTTCTACTTGTTTTGTTTGAAAGTTGTCATGGTTTTGGGTTTTTATTGTGTGCCTGTTTATTTTTTCTTGTTTACTGAATTTTGTTTTGGTTTGTTTTTAAATTATATTCCAGGAGACATAATTCAACATCCTTGCTCTTAAGCAATCCCTTTTCTCACATTGTATACAGATGACTTGTTACTATTACTGCCAAATCCAGGAGATTTCTATGTCTGTTCTGTATATAACAAAACAGGAGGAAAATATGACCTACTTCCATTACCCCCCCAGTGCTGCTGCTCTTTGGGCTGTTTAAAAGTAAAGTAACTCAAGTGTTATTTGAGTTTCTAAAGGAAAATTAATTATTTTGGTTTTAGTGCTTTGATGCTATAAAATCATACCATGTTTGGCTCACTGTATTACTTCTCACAAGAAAAAAAAAACCCAAATGAACAAAAAAGAGAAAAGAGCGGTCCACATGCCTATATATGGGCCCATAAATTATATTTTTTTAATAGGAAAAACCCCACAAAGTATGTGGAGAATGTATGTATGGGAGACTTACAATGAAGGCCTTTTCATCAATTGTTGCAAATGCAGTATTGTAAAAGGAAGTGATACATAAGAAAAATCTTTTATTCTGCATGCTGTTAAGAAACAATATTTCACTGCAGAATCTTCCAACATTCCTATATTCCAAAAAGCTAGTGAAAACTTGAAAACATAATCCTGGATCCTTTACACACATCCAGTTAGCTGATTTGGTACACGTGCTTGGAGGAGGTAGGCACTGCTGTTTTCAAAACAAAAGATTACATGACTTTGACTTTGTATTTCCTGCCTTTAACATATAAGGAAAGTATAAAAGTCATCAGTTATCTTTTTTAAGCACATTTTTGGCTCTTCAGCTATGAGAAGACAAACTATGTAGAACATCCTTCCCTCTTTTAAGTTATTTAGCATTTTATGACTGAGTTTCTGTACCTTTAGTTTTTTGTCTGTCACAAACTTTCAGACAAGAACTAGATGTCTGCTGCAGTTGCAGGTGATAAGTGTCTGAAAATCAGGTCATGAGTCAAGAGCTCATGGTCATCCAGCACTTGCAGCTGTTGGTCATGGTGTCTCATGCAAGTGTGGAATATATTTCTCACTTGCTTTTTATTTCTAATTTCCACTTTGGCTGTATTTACAGAAAAATTAGTTAGGTATGCTAACTGAAGACTGCAGAGGTCCAAAATACAACATTCTGTTTCAGCCAGTGCTTGGCTGAGTTATGACAATGTGATAGAATGAGCAAATACTTTTCCTTTTTGCTAGGAAGAAGAGAACAGCTTTAGCTAAAATGACTAATTTAAAGGAGGAAGAACATTTTTCCACTCATGTACACATAATGACAATCATATATAGATAGATCTTGGGCATATTGAAAGGTTGGCACTTCAACCTGAAGGCTTGCAAAACCCAACACTGCCCAACAGAGGTTGTGTATTATACAGTAGAGGTTGGAGATGTGCGGTTCTGTACTGCTTGGTTTTCCTCTGCTTTTATTTCTTCTCACCTAAGTTAGTTGAAATGGAATGTGATTGATTCCATAAAGCCATAGCAAAACTTACAGATTTTCCTATGTTTGTTTTGATATGATCTCCCCTGTAGATTCAAAGCAGTTTAAGTGAAAATGAAATACAGTCTTTAAAGAGTAGTAAAAATAGCTGGTGATTGCATGTACTTCAGATCCTTCTGGGAAAAAAAAAACCCTTTCATGTTTAGTGTCTGTGCCATTTATATTATATTTACTTTTATAGTTGTTTCATTGCCAGAAGTAATCGGTTTTAAAACTACTCCTAAATGTAGAGTCAGTGTTATTCCTTTCTAGGTAATGCTGAGGACAAGACTGATTCTCTTGTTAGACTGCCAGGATGATTTGGTGACTCAGACCAAATTTAACCCTGACTGATATGATGTTTGTCACTTGATCATACCCTGCTCTGTGGGTGAATGAAGCTGATGTGACTGGAATGATACTATTGATGCTAAATATCAAATGAGAGCTGTTTTTTCCTTTTTGGCATCAAAGGTGAGATCAAAGTATGTCACAGGAGGTTAGGATTCTTCTTTGGTTAGGATCTGATCTCTTTAATTAAAACCAAACCAAATTCCCCTTTATTGTGTCTGCAAGAAAATAGTTGCTTCCTTTTTGTGGCTGTCTTGACTAAAACATGCTTGCCTGTCAGATTACTCAAGTTTATTAAACATCTGTTTTTTGTATTGTGTCAACTTCCTTTCCCTTTGAATGTATTCGAGCTCTGTGAAATATGCAGGGTTGGAAAATGTCATCTGCTTTGGGGGATTAACATGGGTTTCTTAAGCAACAGGAGTCTCTTAATAGAAAGCAGGGTAAAGGTGTAATCCTTCGTAAATATCACTTTTAAGCATTTCATTTCAATTTGCCCTTCTCTTGGAAGAGAAAAGCTTTAGATTACCAGAGAATAGAGAATAAAGCCCAAATGGTCTTGATCTACAACTATTTATCTTCCACTGGAGTTTGGATGTAATACCTTGGCAGGGAATTTCTCTGCCTCTATCCCAAATTTTTCAGAAAGAAGGACTTCATAATCCTGTTGGGGATCTGTTTCTTTAGGATAATATTCCAGGTGGGGGGGGGTTGTTGTTTTTTTGTTTGTTTGTTTGTTTTTTGCTTTGGGTTTTTTGTGTTTTTGTTTTGTTTTGTTTTTTTGTTTTGGTTTTTTTGGTTTTTTTTGTTTGGCTGGTTTTGTTTTTTCATGCAGTCATATAATGGTGGTTCATATCCCCTGTGTGGGGAAAGTGCTGTCTATTAACTGTGCTCCCCACCGGCTTCAAGACAGTATATGTGCCAGGAAAAGCTAAATACTAGAAGGTCTATTAACAATAACTATTAACAGTAGTTAATAACAAACATTACATGTGCTTTGTTATAGATTTCCACAAGTGCTGTGTTACCTATTAAATTCAAAATTTCAGCCACAGTTTTATAAATGTTTGAATTATTTTCTGTTACATTTGTGGGCTGTGATAATTGCCTTGTCCTAGGTATTTACCCCTCTCCTCAATATGCAATTATAACCAGTGAAATAAACAATTTAATAAAAAGAGCTTGAGACAAGCAATGCAGAAACGTAGAACAGTGTTTTATACTTTCTTAGCCAGCTTCAACTTCAGTTCAATATGAATTGCTTTTTTTTCCAGCTTAGGAAGTGAACAGCAGGTCAAATGTCAGTTATTCATCAGTCTGAGACTTTCTTTTCTTCTTGTGCCTGAAATTATTTGGCCATTGCTGTCAGACTATTTCCAGTGAATATCAAGCATTTAAATATTCACTAATTGTCACGCTAGCTCTGCTGGGTCTTCTGAAATTACAAGAAAAAGCAATTACTTTTCCTCATTTCTCAAACACATCGGTTTTATTTTTCTCAGCAGAATATTGTTAATGGATGCCCAGTAAACTGATTTTTGTTCACAAATGTTTAGAATGTCTTTGTTGAAAGACGAGATATTTTAGTGATGTATGTTAATAATTTATGTGCTTTTCAAAATGGGAGAGAGAATAATCCATAAGTAAACTTCTGTAACCTGGGGCAGCAGACTGTTTAAACTGCTGATTTCTTTGTTAGATTCTGTAGAATGAATAGAATAAGTGGGAATGTAATTTTAAGTGCCAACAGATCCAGTCCATTCTCAGACTAGATTGATATATTTGAACATAACTGGGAAATGAATGTAATTTTCTTGAATGAATTAGCCTAACTTGTAATCAGGGAAGGCTTCTCAAATATTGCCTTTTCACCTCTCTTGCTGAGCTGACTCACCAAGCCATGCACCAGTGTGTGAGCCAGCACAAAGCAGAGGAAGGGCAGCTGTGGATGCAGAGGCAGTGTGGGAGCCTTAGTGAACTCTACTGCCCTGACTGAAGGGGTCAGTGAAATCATGCTGGTACTTTTGGCAGTAGTGTCTGTGCCTGTAAACTGGTGTGCACAGTGCTGGTGAGGCTGGATTGATGGTCTGTGTGGGGAGTGTGGGTGCCCTCCGCAGTTATGGGGCATTTCCTCGGGCCACCTGTTTGGAGGTGAGTGACAAATGTCCAGGAAACAGTGGGAGTATTTACCATCTCTCCTCTTAAACGTGTATGTGTATGGGTGGCTTGTGGTACAAGTGGAGGCTGATTTTGCTACCTCTATGTTTTCCTGTTTCGGGGGTGATGGGAGGGATGTTCTGCCTCTGGTCAGAGACAGGAGGAGAGCTGAACTGCCTCTTATGTGCATCCTTCTCCTTGAGACTGAGGTTCACCTCTTCCATCCTTGAAAATTTTAAAAGCTAGAGGTGAAAGCCTCAGCTAACCATTTTCATCCATAGTAGGGTGAAAGCACAGTACATTGAACAGGCTGCTCGTCATGCCTATCTCAAATGTGTATTTTAGGATGAGATTAATTGCTCTCTGGAGGTGCTTGTGTATCCCTACATGTTGCTTTTTTCTGTTCCAGTAGTTGTGGGGAATCACAGAATCATTTAGGTCAGAAAAGGCCTTTAAGATCTTTGAGTCCAACTGTACTTATGTAACAATTAACTATAAAACAGTATCATGCAGTTTAAAAAACCTAAAGGAAAAATGCTGTGATATATTATTTGTAGATCCAGTGTAGATGTGGATCCCCAATACCTGAAAGAGATTAGCTGGGTATCATGATAAGGAACATCCTCACCACATACATGCAGTCAAATGACATGGGTATAATGGTTATCATCATCTTTAAATCCAAGCAGAATCAGCAGCCAGACAGGGTTGAATGCATAATGGGAGAGGAAATTTCTCTTCTTTTTCTTCCAGCAGTTCCCGCTACGGGGATGGTCCTCTCACCAAGCCCCTTCTCATATCACTTACCTTTGGGAGGAGTGTAAAAGTTGCAAAATAAAGTGTGCCATGAAGGAAGAGTGCATTGGTGTTGTGCTGCAGTGGTAAACATGCGTGACATGATTTACTTAAGCCCCTTCTTTGTTAACACAAGGTGGTCGAGCTCAAGTTACTTTCCTTAAGCTCTTTATGAAAAACAGTTGTCCGTGCTTCTGGACATGTGTTCTGGAGAGGCATAATAAATGAACAGGATAAACTTCTGCGAGATAATAGGTGCCTTTCTCCACTTTCTGGATTTAAAAAGTGTGTGTTGTCCACAGTTAAAGAAATGCAGTATAAGTACAATACACATGCTTTGCTATGAGCACAATCTCATGTTAGACTTGAGGCATTTTAAAGCACACCCAGTTTATAGTTCTGCACTGGGCAAAAGAAGAGAAAACTTGGGTTCTTATGTAAATTACTGCTGGTATGTGATTGTCACACAGCATGGTGAACGACCATTCAGAGCACTGATTTTCAGTATCTTAAATTGCAAAAGCATATCTGACTGTAACTTTTTCTCTAACAAGTTACAGTTCTGTTTGAGACATGAAGGTACCTTGATTTTGGGGTACCTGTGCAGCTGCTTTCCAACATTATTTTGAACAGAATGGAAAGCTGTATCTATTTCACAGTATCTGTGAAAACAAAGGCTTATGTAGTGCAGGATAAAAGAACAGAAAAATATTCTAATTGTCCATTCATTTCCCTTTCAGTTTATTCTCAGTTGATCATGATCATCTATTAACAACTTTTACCTGGTGATAACACAACCTGCTGACATTAGATCATGTTTTAGCCTTGGTTTTCTCATTTGGTACCTCTTGTTGCCTCCTTTCTTGGCACTAGAACATGCCCCCTCATATTGCTTATCTTTTCTGTCCTCTCTGCCTTTCCACAGCTCCTTTGTAACTGCTGGTTCAATTCCTTGCTATTGGTATTCTCCAAAGAAACAGGAGACAGCAGTGTGGAAAGGTGCAGGAGTCCTGGATGTATCTCCTGGGTCTGTAACCAGCTTCATTGTGTGATGATGTCCTTCCTCAGCATAGTATCAAGTCTTTGTATCACAAGCCATGTGTAGTGCTGCATAGGGGAGAAAGTGCTCATCACTTGTAAAGGCTGTGTCCATGGTCAGAACTGGGGATGCTTTCTGCAGTGGCACAGTCACATTCTCATTCATACACAAACCCTGAGAGCGGGAGGAAATACTCAAATTTTACCCAAGATAAAAAAGTGGTTTGAAAGTGAAATTTGACTAGCTTAAAATAAACTAAAAAAAAAAACCTTTATAGCTAGGATGCAGTGATTAAAGCAGTGTGTCTTACCTTGGTACAGTCTAAAGGGGCTCCACCAGTTCCCAGATTGAAAAGCCTTCAGAAATTAGTAATATGCTGCTTACCTGTAAACTTATCTCCACTGCTTCAGTGAGCTGCTTTGACCAGGCTCTGATTACAATACACACGCACAATTAAGTGTTGTCTTTTGCATGCCAATGTGTAAATCACATAAAATGCATGGCTGCAAATGTCTGCCAAAGCTTTTGTGCATATCTGAATAAGGCTACAGTGTTAAAATCATTCTTGGATAAATATGTCAATTTTTGAATAAAAATTATGCATGAGGCACCCATCAAGTGCTAGATAACTCTGCGAATACAAACAGCAGTTGCAGAAGTAGATTACAATTTCTCCTTTTCTTATTCTCATCCCCAAAATGGAGGCTTTGATAGAAATTGCTCAAACATAATGCTGCCAGAATATAAATAGCAAATGGTGAATTATGACTTGGTGCCAATTTGCTTTTTGATGGCCTGTTGGCAGATGCAAATATTCATGCAGAGCACAACAGCAGGGAGTTTTTCTTCTTATTTCTTTCACTGTTACCTTCTCACCTAGTTTTCTGGTTTAACCTGGAGTAATTTCTTCTTTTCTTCTTTCTTCTTCAGTTTGCCCTGCTTTTAAAATTCTTGTCTTGTTCTCATGCCATTATATTTTCATACAGTTCTTATTGAATTTATGATTATCTCCCATTTAGTAGATAGTGGGCAGTATGTATTTGTGTGTAGATGCTGCTTAGCATTCAGAGGCTAGTTCTTCATGCATAAAGGGGGACCTTTTGCTCTTCAATGACTCTTCACATTTCATTGCTTCATTCCCTGGTGCAGATGCTCAGTTTTATTCCCTACTGTCATCTCACTCCCATCTCACATCTCAGTTTTGTACTTTCTTATTAAACATTTATCTTTGTACCCATTGTATGGGCAGGTTGCATAGCTCCTTGTAGAGCTGTCTTTCTGATCTTTTGCAAGGAGCACATTTTGGCAGAGCAGCAGGTTCTGGATCTGGAGTGACTGTGAGTTAGGGGAGCACCTTGCCTTTCTGCTTGCTGGCAGGGATGAGCTGGCTCCTCAGCCACTTTACATTGTCTCCAGTTGACTGGAGCCACTGGACGTAAGCTGGGTTACATTATATGGTGGTATAATTCAGGAGTCTCCTCATAGAGTGCTGCCATTTGAAATGATTCTCAGATACAACCATTTTGGGGAACAGAATTGAAATAAAAGGGATTTTGCAGAATTAATTAAGGTAATACACGTAAACTGATGTAAAAGAGAATGCTCTGTCAAAGCTTTCATATAAAGGTATTTCTCAGAAAATGTAAAAGGGCATTATCGAGTAGGTTTTATTACTGCATTCACACAGAGTAGCTCTGCAACCAGAAGTATATGTAGCCCAGTATTCTCTGCTCTTAGATATTCTAGAGTAATTCAGAAAGACCTCTTTGGTCAACAATAAACACCTGGCAACTGGCAAAAGAAAAGGCTTTTCATGAAAGCACTTGTATATTCACTCATAGCATGATACAGAGTGGAAGGGACTCTGCAAGTAGTCTGGTCCGACTCTTGGCTCAAGGCAGGGACAGCAATGAGCAGATTGCTCAAGGTCCCTAAGAAACATTTAATTGTAAGGATTCAGGACTAATGTGTTCTAGATTTTTTTTTTTTCTTTGAGAGCCTTAGCTGGACTTCAGAGCCATCAGTTGAAGATCTGTCACTTTTAAGCCCGTGATTTGTGGTTCTGAGGTAGAAGCCTTCAGGTTTTTTTGTGTGGCAAATGAGTATTCACAGCCATATCTGTGGGCTTATAAAAGAAATGAGGCAGTAGTCATTTTATAAATGAGAGACATGTCATAATCTTACTTATGTTCTAGAGTTTGTCAGACCCTTCAGCTTTTTTTTGTAGTTTTTTACTTCATGTCAAAGTGTGGGTATGTGTGCTTTGAAAGACTATGGGAGATTCTAAAAATAAAATTCAAATGGAAAGCAAGTGCTTCAAATGGGTGATTGTGTCACAACATACTCAACTCTGTGACTGTGGCAATCTCAGGAAGAGCAAGGTAGAAATAGCAAACTACAGGAGAGCAGCCTTTGTGAACAGGAGAGACTTTCATATCTGCATCTGCTTTAAAAAAGTCAACAAATCCTTCCAAAGATCTCATGAAAACGTGGATTCATACCAACTTTGGAAGAGCTAAGTTTTCAGACGTTTTTTCATGCGAAGTCATTGGATTGCTGTTGTTAGAGAAATAAAATTAGGAGCAAGTAACCTTTTTGTTTCTCCTACATAGGCTGTCTAGCCATTGCCATTTCTTTCTGTTCCAGGAAACAAGTAACTTTGAGCAGATCTATATGCCTTTGTAACTTTGAACAGGTATGTGTATGCCTTTCAATGGAAAGGTCACTTCCCTGCAGAGCATTTCAGATCTGTGCTGCTTACATTTCAGTACAGGGAAGATTGTACACACACAGCTTAGCCAGGAGAAGTGACAAAAGGTTACTGAGGAAACAGTTCAGTGTTTCCTTGGGCTGAGGGAACAAGTCTTTGAGGGTCAGCTAACGTTGTTTTTGCTTGTTTCACTGAAATTACTGATTTCCTGCATAGGTGTAGCTGTGAAGTAAATTCCAGGTATCTGTTTTGGATGTGAAGTTGTTTTGGCTTTTTTTTTTTGTTTGGCGTTGAGTTTCTATTTAGGATGCAGTGGGGGAAGAAAAACCCAGAGCTCAAGTCCTGAACTGCAGTGGTAGTGTTTTACTGAGAGGTAAATTGAAAGTTAACTCCTTCAGCACTATCAGTATTAATTCACTACCCACTGCCTGTTAAATAATCACTTGAAAATGCAAGTTGTTCACCTGAAAATAAAGTAGCATGACAGGATTAAATAACTAAAATAATAGACACAAACTGATTTTTTTGAATCTGTTGGTACCTTAGATATTAAGTTTAAATTTCAAGTTAGCTAACATTTTAACAGAAGATGCTTGGTTAGTTCACTTGTGAATTATGATTATTTCTGAAGGTAAATAACTTGTCCTTCTCTCTCGAAGACATCTCAGTACCACTCACAGGTAATCCATTTGTCCTTTGTAGCCATCAGATCCTCACATTGATATGTGCCAGATGAACAGATGGCACCAATTATTGTTTTCTTCTGGGGACATTTTGAAGGCACCAAAAGACTGGCTAGTGGTGGTGCAAATTCCTTTGAAAAGGTCGTTCATGTGGAAGGCTGTACCATATCAATGAACTTGCTTCTTGTAGAAACAATCCATGGATTCCTGGGCACTTGCTGCCATCAGCTGAAAACCCCTGCACTAGGACATGAAGTGCTCAGGTACATATATAGCCATGTACCTCAGCATATAAGCTGTTTTTAACTCTTCTTCTACTATCACAACTGTACAGAGTTATGGCCCTGAAAAGCACTGTAGCAAGAAGTGGAACCCTCTCTGTAAGGAGAACACCTTTGCCTTCACTTTCAGGCTTCAGTCCAGGAGTGGGTTTCTTTTGCATTCCTTTACTGGTGTCCTCAACAACCAGAGAGTGAACTGGGGCCCTAGGGCCATGATTTTTCATATTCATTAGTTATTAGCTGGGTTTTTGGCTGTGTTTTAGGCTCTCTCTGAGGAGAGCTGTCTGAGATATGGCTAGCTTTGAGTGAGGGCTCATCCTGACTTGTGAGTCAGTGTGTCCATTTCTGGTCATTGGGGTTGGGGCTGCTCCCTCATCCTCTTTTATTTGCAACTATGAGGATACAACTTAGAACTGTAAGTATACAATTACATTTATCAGGATAGACCCGGGGTACAGCTGAAGATGTGGTAACATCTTCTAGCATGACAGATGGTAAGCTTGCTGGCTTTGTTTTCCTCTTTCATTTTTTCTGTTTCCCTGAGCCTCTCTGATAAAATCATTTCATGGAAACAAACACTGCACTGAGGAAGGCTGGCTTAACGTTTTGTCTCCCAGCTTGGCACAAGTGCTCACTCCTCTGCCTTTCTCTCCTTATTACCCTAGCATCCAAAGACCTTTTTGGATCTGCTGATGGCTCCTACCTCCACAATCTTTCTGTGGCAGAAAGTTCTAACAGTTTGCTTCTTCTTTTACTTCCTCTAAATTGATGAAAGTAAGACTAATCTCAGCTTTGTAAGGTTTGAGCTATTCCATTTAAACTGCATCACAGAAATGGGCCAATTATTATTATCTGTGATGATTGTGTTTTGGTGACTGACTGACTAGAGGAGAGTTAGGTGAAAAAGATGGATTTATTTAGGGAAGGGCAAATCTGCTTTAGTGGCAGATCAGGTGCAGACAAGAGACTGATGAAAAAAGGGTAGGATAGGTGGAAAAAGGAGCCTCTGAAGATGCAGAAGAAAGCTCACTAAGAGTAGGGGGAAAGCATTGTGCTGGACTTGTATAAATCTATAAGTTACCTGACTTAATTTCTTTAGTCTGTACATAAAACATTGGAGGTCTGTTGCTTTTGTGTCTTAAACATCACAGCATGACACAGTCACAAAGGAAGCACACTAGAAATTAACAGTGACTGCCCAGTGCAGTCTGTCAGAATTGGAAGCAGAACCCCTCACTCGCTCTTCTTTTTAATTGCTGCCTATTGATGCTTACATACAGCAGAAAGTTAATGATGCATCTCCTAAAAAATTACTGCAAGTTACAAGTCTGTTACATTAATATGATTAATTTGAACTAAAATTCTTCTTAGATTCTGCTAAGGCACTGTTGCATATTAGAGCCATAAAATTGTATGTGCAGCCATAACATAACTGCCTGTTCCTCTCTCTCCATGTTCTGTAAGGGCACAAAGGGACCAATCTGTTAATTATTTTTGGCGTTATCAATGTTGGTGTCAGGAGAACGGTCCTTTAAGAAATACATTGAATCCAAATTACAATAGTCTAAAATATACTTGAGTGAAGAAAATACCTTCATTAAAAATACCCAAAGTAACCAACTCAGCACAGGCCATTTCACAAATCCCAAGACAGTGGACACTTGACTTCCAAAGTGAAACCTAAGTAGTAAATTTAACACTAAGGTGGTGTAAGTCAGCTTATGTTAGTTCCATGCTCTTAAATATTGCAAGCTGCAGCAGCTTAAAAAGAAACCCTGGCTTCTGAAAATGCAAGTGATCAACAAAGGAGTGATTTGGGGTTGTCTTAATTTTGGAACCTGTTTGATTGAGAGGCAGTTTAATGTGTTGAGTTCTCAGAATGGAGAAATATTGGGGGATTTCTATTCCCACCGGGCACTTCTGCCACAGCTGCTTGTGTGAGTTAATCTGCTTGGCTTCACATCTGTTCATTGCCTCTCTCAGCTCCCCACATCTTCACACCAGAGCAGGAGCTCCTGGCCCCTTTCACCCATTCCAGGGCTCAACTTCTCATTTCCTAGGCTCCTGCCCTTATTTCAGCCTGTTGTCAGCTGCCAGGGAAGAGGTACCACAGGATGCTGAGTATTGCTTGCAGTGTGAGTGCTGACCCTTGGGCAGAATAGGGATGAGGGTGCAGTCTGGCACCTGTAGGACAGGCTGTCTCTAGAAGGGGGTGGAAATGAGGCAAGAGTGAGTAGCTGGAACAAGTTTTCCAACATCTGACTGAAATGACCAACAAGGTAATTCCAAATTACTGGAAAGATAGGCTTCCTTCTGCCATGGCAGCAGAAGTTCCAATGCTTCCTGAATTTGTTATTCATTAAGAAAATAAGGTAAGAATTGGCAGGTGTTACTTATTCTTCCACACTTTCATTTTCACTTTCTTAGTGATGCAGTGCTTGAGATACAGACATTGAAAGGGAATATTCATGTTTAAAACAAAATTAAAAATGGTTGGTTTTCTTGCACTCTTTTTAAGAGAATAGGAATGATTTTATCCTTGATACAAGAAAGGCCTTATTGAGCCAAACTTGAGCTCAGTAAGTTGAGTATGATGAGAGGACAATAAAACTTGTAAGGAGCTTGAAGGTTTTTCAAGTTCTCCTTAACTTTTGTTTGGTGAGCCTTTGTCCTGGAGAGAAAATGTTTGTCTTGAAGGTTAAGATGAATTAGGTGACTTTTGATTATCCAAAGAATGAAGGCTGTGTTTGTACCCTCGTTGCTATTTCTTTGCATATGGTTCTTTCATCCATTCAGTCTGTGCTAGTCAAGGAGGAGGACTGTTTGAAGAAGGCACTATAGAGCATTCTGTCTCTCATCCAGCAACAGCTGAATACTTTATGGAAGTATATTAAGTCCTTGACAGGAGAAGGTAGCCAGCTGGCTGCTGCAGCAGGATATTCTTGTTCTCCCTCACAACTGAAAAGGAGGAGTTGGCAGAGCGCCTGCTGAGCTTGCCGGGGAAGAGTAGAGGCACAGACTCGTGCAGTATTTTAACTAGGTGGGCTGTTAACCAAAAAAATAGGAGAAGAAAGCACACATTTCAAGTCTGCCCAAGCCACCAACTGGAAAGTGGTAAAGGGCTGACTCTAATATGAATAATTACCACCCAAGAGCCTCCATGCTTTGGGATAGCTTACGAATGTGGTCACTTAAAAGTCACAAGCAACTGAATTAACTACATCAGTGTTTGTTCTGCTTGAAACAGTATGTGGAATGGTGATGTCTCACGGGTTTGAGTAGTACCGTGACAGGTCTACAAGATCTGGAGTCTGGAGATAATTTGGTTGTCCTTTCTTACTAAATACAACTCAGGTCAAGATGTCTGTGTGGGTCACCAAAAAAGATAGTTGAAAACAAAGGAATTAATGTTAAAATTAGCAAGTTCAGAAAAGAGAGAACACAAGAACAGTGCTCACCATTTCATTAAGCCAAGTTTTGAAACAACACAAGACACTTATCCAGTCAATCATCCATTTCCAAGAAGCAAGCAGGTGAAAACAGCCTTAGGCACAACCAATTAACACAAAAATAAATGTGTATTTTGGATGTGGATGACCAAATATGCTGAGGTATAAGTATTTGAAACAAAACAAGCCTCAGGTCATTATTTTATAGCCTGTTCTTCCTCATATGCTTCCTTTAATGAAGTCTCCCAGGAAATGCTGTGTGGATGCTCCATTGATTGATAAGTGATTTTAGCACTGAAACTGGTGGTCCAGGAGATGTTTTCAGTAATTTAATGAAGGAATCCTGACCTCTTAGGAATCCTCTTCCTCTTAGACTCAGAGGAAAAATCAGATCTGGGTTGTGTGATTGTAAATGCTCTTCAGCGACCTCCACTGTATTTTGGAACAGACCTTCTCTCAGTTTTGCCATGATTACTGAAGATAAAGATATCAACAATAACTACTGAGGCTTATATGGAATTTTGGTGATGCAGTTTTGTGTGCTTACAACATATTTGAAACAAGCGTTGTAGAGGTTCAACATGCATTACAAACATGCATTGAGATTATATAGTTCTTGGAATACACAGTCATAATAACCTTTGATGTCCAAGATCCAGATCACCATTTTTGAAGATAACTAAATATTCACATGGTCTGGACTGACCTTTCAAAAGGCAGGAAATACTGCTCTGAATTGCTTTCCCCTAGTTTACTTTTGATAGATCTCATGGGTACAATTGGAAAAAGCTCTTGAATGCTGGTATCAGTTTACTCTCCCTCCCCAAACTGGCAAAATTAAAGCCCTGATTCCTTTGTTCACAGTGAATCATATGTGTTAATTAAAAAAAAGCAAGCAAAAAACACTACACCCTTTTGACCCCTAAATGAACTAGTTACAGCTCTAGTTTAAGACTACAGGTTATTATAATAGGTGCTAGCTCTAGTGCTAGCTTATTGTCCACTTCACAAAATTAAAGGTTTTCTGGCACCATTTGATGCAAACAACCGGTCTGCCTTAAGCACAGCAGACCCTTACAGAGCTGGGTGAACTGTGTTGTACTTTCATCTGAGGTCTGTTTTTCCTTAACTTTGATTAGCAGCAGTCATAGTCATGCTGGAAGTAATTAAAAACATGGGAACACATTATATATAAATGTAGATGCATGATGTAGATGTAACTACTAATTGAGATGTTGAATGTAACTGTGACTTCTTGTCAAGCATTCTGGGTAGTCTTTGCTTGCAGGTTTGTTTTGCAGCTTGCAGACCCACTTCAGCTGCTTGTAGAGCTCCTCGGGCAAAGGCTGAAAGGAGAGTTGGGAATTTATTGTGCTTTTACAGTTGTTCAGAGAAGAAGCAATAGATACATCTCGGGTTTCTCTTAGCAAGTTGGAGGAATTTTAGTCCTTGTTTTTAGACTTGCAACTGCTTCAAAGCCTCGTATGTGTGAAAGAGGAAAAGAGGGAGCGAGGAATACATACCACTGCTAATCTTACATTAACATAAACGTAAGGGTTGAAATCCTGGTTGTAAGAAAGCAGCTGCAGTAGCAGAGGAGCCATTCAAAACACATGCATTCACAGCTCTCAGAAACAGGTAATGCATCATAAAGACCTCTGTATCCTGTTCAGCAGGATATCAATTGCTTATTCAAGTTTTTAAAAATCTGTAGCTATTTTACAGTTTTGCTTCTAAGAAGACTAGTATATTTTAGCTATAAAATTTGATCAGCAATTTGTTACTGAGTAATCTGTCTGTTAGCTAAAATAAGGAAAACATTTTAAAGAATTTGTCATACATTGAAGCATCGGATATAATGAGAGAGGTTAACTTTTAAAAAAATTACCTCTAGTTTCACTTGGAAAAAGAAAATAGGAAGCTTTAGCTGTTTATTTTTATTTCTGGTCCGAGTGTTGGGAGCACTTAAATGTCTCTCTCTCTTGTTTTTTTTGCACTGTGTGTTGTCAGACTTCTAATGTCCCCAGCTGAAAAACGAAATTAACCAGGAATCCCAGTTCCGTCTGTTCTTTTGTACAATGGCACTTTCTCACAACAGGACAGCTACTTGAAGCAGAGCAGGAATGTTCTGCCAGTTTGTCTCAAACTCTTGTTAACATGGGAAAAGCTCAAGAGCAGAGAGAAGAATCTTGGCCTTAGTCTATTTTCTCCCCTTTGCATGGGGGCAGAGGAAGTCACAGACATGAAGAAGCACTCATTACTGAGGGCAGGACCTAAAGCTCTTGATTGCTTTTGAGAGGGAGGTAACTTTGCTGTAGACTTCTGCAACAAATGTAACTCTGCAAGTTGCATTAGAAGAATACAGTTAACAGGCAAAATAAACCTGACAATTACCAAAATGTCTCATTTTTCTCCTACAGTTAGGTAACATGTTTTGAATTCCAGATCACTGATGATAGAATGGTTTGAGTTGAAAGGGACCATAAAGATCAATTAATTCTAGCGTCCCTTCCTTGGGAGGGACACCTTTCACTAGACAAGGATGCTCAAATCAGCCTGGCCTTGAACACTTCCAGAGAGGGGTCATCCACACCTTCTCTGGGCAACCTGTGCCAATGCCTCACCACCCTCACAATAAGGAAGTTCTTCCTGTATCAAATCTGAATCTACTGTCTTTCAGTTCAAAGCCCCCCCACCAGAGCTGGTGTGGTTCTCCATTGAGTTCTCACAAGAGTAGGGCTGAGGGGGAGAATCACCTCCATCAAATTGCTGTTCACACTTCTTTTCAGCAGAAGTAGTTGGATTTTATATCAGTCAAACAGTTATATTAATATACTATTTAAAGAGAAAGTGGGAGAGCATGTGTGTATCAGTAAATGACATTACAGTATATTATTAGGATACAACAGAATCACAGAGTTTGGAAGAGACCTGGTGTTATCTAGTCCAACCTTCCTTCTCAAGCAAGGCCACCCAGAACAAATGGCCCAGGACCACGTCCAGATGGCTGTTGTAAACCTCCATGGATAGAGACTCCTCAGCCTCTTTGGGCTGCCTGTACCAGTGCTTGGTCACCCTCACCATTGCTAGGTGGTTAATGGCTGTACCAGCAGTCGCTCTGCAGGGCCCCACATGAGGCAGTGTAGTAATCACAAAATAACTGTTTTCTCTAATTTGAGAAACTGTGGTTGTTTTAGCAGAGGTCCTTGCCAAAGATTAAGCATTTGCATTCATTTCTAACAGCTAAAAGATATCTGGAAGCACTAGTGTAATCCTTTGGGATGAGGCTTCTTAAGCTACAAAACCTTTTGATAAATAGATACTAGGCTTGGTTAGGACTTTTTTCCCTAGAGCTATACTAAGCTTGGATTTACCTCATGTGCCATTTGTTTGGGATGCTTTTATTCAATAAACTGTCTCTGATTAATCATAACATTTACTCAGACCCACTCTGTTTAATGTGCCTTTGTCTTTCCCCCCTGCTCCCCAGCTCACAAGAACATAGCACTATGGAGGGATGTAAGTGCCCCTTCATAGCAGAAATTCTTTTCCAAGAGTCCAGAATAGCTCAGATCCAAGATTTTTGTTGCAAACATTCCCAATAAGGGTTTTAGTGAGTCAGAAACATTGGGTTACTAACTTCATTGATTATTTTTGTCACATTAACCTTGACCTACTAAACCAGGCAGCAGTTGCTGTTTTGAATGCAAGTAGAACCACAGCTGGGATCAGCAGCTATTGTGCTGTTCTGCATTCTCTGTCTGTAGCCAGATTATTCTGTTTCACTTTGGTACCTCCTAGCATCTACATTCCCAAATTGTTGATTGGCAGATGCACTGTGACAGTCAAAAAAATTTATGAAATGGAGATGGTAGTTAAATGCCTTAACAAGGGAAGTGAACCCCAAATGCAAAGCCAAGACAAATTATCTGTATAACTTGATACTATTAGCAGCTGTTGGCAAGGTCAGGAAAGTTATTAAAAGTTAAGTATTTGTAAAGCATCTCATATCCTTCTACCTGAATAATTTAGAAGGAGAGTGTAAGTATAATTCTTTGGAGATGTCTGTAGAACGGGGTAATAACAAATTTTCAGACTGCTCCTGTAATTTTTAAAAACACCTTGAAATTTTTATGATTTAAGCTGTGATGCATATACTTTTTCTTTATATTAAAGGGATAGACAAGTCTTTTTCCTTGTAGTTTATGCTCTACCCATTTTTTTTACAACAGGGCAAAAAACGGCATCTTCTCTTTAAAACATCTCTTTCTGTCAATGCCCCACTGATTGACCTCCATATGAGACAATATTGGCTTCATTTTTAAGTGAGAAGAAAATACAGCCAAACCCAGGAATATTTAGCTTTATCATTCTTATTCCAGTGACTGCCAAACTATTGGTTTCCCATCACAGATCTGTTACTTTAATATCCATCAGTTACAGTTTCACGAATTCTCACTGCTGGCAGTGACACACATGTTTTCATTTACTGCATTATGGGTATTCTCTAGACAACCAGTCTGTTGAAAAGAAATTAATTCCAGCAGTGAACTAAGATACTGAATTCTCAGCAGTTTATGAATTCATGTTTTTACATTGAGGCTATTTATATCTGGATTGAATTAATTTGAATATGTAACCAGGTGGTTGTGGTTATGTCTTTTATTATCCACTGGATTTGAAAAGCCAGCAGAATGCAACTGCAGAATGGGAAAACTCACTAATTGCAGTTGGTAAATATAGCACTGTATGATTGAAATCTCAGCTTGTATTTCTCTCCTTTCTGTTCATGACTTCAGTCATGATTAGTGTGAAGGAATACAATATACCGTAACTAGAGTATCCTAAGTAAGGCATACTAGGTACAATTTCTAGATCTGACTCATTTTACATTTTTATTAAAGATGAAAATCTAATTACTTGTTTTTATATTGTCCTATGGTCCTCATTTCACCACCAACAAAAAGGGGCAAAATATTCAGGCAACATCTTAGACAAGATCTTTTGGAGGAGAGCAGAGACTTTATAGATAATTTGCAAAGCCTGTCACTAAGCTGCAAATTCATTCTCAGCAGGGTTATGCTTTTTATGTTTGTCTTCTCCAATGAATGTTCAAAATTTTTGGCTTGGAGAAGAAATGGGTCTAATCCTGAACTGTGTTTTACATGGAACAAAGAAAGTGAAAAGTTTAAATTGTTAGACAATAAGCACTTTACCCCATCATTTTTTTTTCAGCTTGGTTGTTCCTTTTAAGAGGAAGCTTGCATAAAATGTGGCTTCTTAACCATCATCTTTATTTCAGTAAAATTGAAAGAATTTTTATCTCAATACTTGATTTGGTTTTATGTAGTGTGAGAGAAATTCATAACAAAAACTGCAGAAAGTGACAAACTTGGAAGATTGTAAAGGCAAGTAAATTTCACTGGGGCAAATTCTTTTAGGATTACATTAAGCCCCAGTTAGGCGTGTCCCCATGATGTTGGTCTTGACTGTAATATTTTGTCATTCTTGCTGTAACTAAGCAGCACAGGCTGTAGACAGTAGTGATTGCTGAAATCTTGGCTTCTTTCTGTCACAGGAAGTACCTGTTTTGGAGGTTGCCTTTGGTAGGACATGGGTGATACACCTCCTAAGGCTGAGCAGTTTCTGATCTTTGCACAAGAAGGGATTTAGGATAATAGGTACCCTGGGCTTTTTTTCCCAGAGGTTGCACTGGAAATAGACGTGTTTCCCTCTCAAAGACTTGTATTGTAAATTCACTGTTTATGATGTATTACTTTTAGTAGCTCTCTGTGAGCACAGCCAGCCTTTTACAAGATGTTGCGTCTGGAATCAAAACATTTCTGAAGTGTTAGTAAATAATTGCAGTTTGTTTGCAAAGAGGTATGCAGGCAGTGAATCAGTCTACATGCAGGTAGCTCAGCATTTTTAATAATAAAAGTATGCATAGCTAGAGGATTAGACAATATCTGTTTTAGAAAGTGTTCTGTTGGTTTCTTTTTCTCTATATTGATTTTACAAATTCTTTTTATCTAGTGACTAATGTATGCATGAGGAATATTTTTGTAATCCCTTGTGTCTGAGGGGCAGCATCTCTACTGAAATGTGTTTCCCAGATCAATCTCAGTCAGAATATTCTCTTCTGTGTTGAGTCAATATACCAAGGAGAGGAAGGATCATGCAGTTTTATTTTCTAAGTGGTAAAGAGAATAGCAGCTATATGGTTGTTTTGATTTGGAAACACTATGATGACTTTTTTACTTCTATGCATGGACAGATACATGCTGATAAAGCAATACAAATGATTTTGAGAATACTAGTCAGGCTTTTTGTAATCTCACTGAAAACACTGACTTTTTTTGCTCCAGGGAACATTGTAGTATATTCTGATTTTTCATCCACAAATTGTTGTATTTGAATGCAATCAGTGTCTTTGTTACTCATTCACCTGCTCCTGTGTCTGTCTTGCTTGGATTAAATAATTTCCACAGGAGCAGTTTGGGAATGCTGGTTGTGCTTTCTTACACCCCAACAAATAACATTTAATATAGAAAATACGTTGGAAGAAACTTTTAAAATGAAAATAGCTGATATCTCTGTAGTAAATACCTCTGCATACATTGTGGAAATGCAGAGAAAAGACATCCGACAGAGAAATCATTTCGTTTGAGGTTTAATTTATTTGCGTTTCAGGGAGCAAGCAAAGCCCAGCAACTCTGACTTGTGCTGCTGCTGGGCCTCCCAGAGTTTTCTCTCCATGAAAAGCAGCTCTCAGCCCTGGCTGGGGAGTTCCCCTTGGTGGGGAGCACAGGTACAGAAGGTGGCTGCCAGCATATGGCCACTCCTTCCACAGAAAATCCTAAATCATGAGCCACAAGCCTTCACCATGGGTTTAATACAGACACTGTTAACAGCAGCCCTGGAAACTGTGAGATGCAGAGGAGCATAGAAGACTTATTCTATTTTCCTCACATTGCCTCAGTTGCCTCCATTGAGGGAGGGCCATATTTGGGAGAGCTGTATTATTTACAGTACATGTAGTGAAACCAAAGCTGAGGCTGGTGTAGGGATGGGGAAGGTCAGAAAGATGATTTGGGGATGGAAATAGGGCTATTTGAGCACATCGTCTGTCCATGGGCTTCAGCCTCATTCCCCAGAGCTCAGCAGTGTTGAATGGCAAGTGCACATCTGGCATGCCCCAGTGGTTCAGAGGGATGGGTGGAAGTGAGGAGCTCCTTACTTGTGTCTAGCCCTTCCTTCCCTCTGCCCCTCACAAAGTTGCAGCTTCACTTGTGGCTGAAAGATGAACAGCAAGTTCTGTAAAGCTATACACTGCCTTTCATGGTTCTGCAACCATCATCTCTGCTGTCATGTTTAATACAGTGACTTCTCAGAAGAGAGTATATCCAAGAGCTTAAATAAATAAATAAATAAATAAGTTCTCTGCCATTCCAAAGGTTCTCTTTGGTTCTTCTGGTCTCTGTGGGAATGCCACTAGACTCTTCCCATTTTATCTGTGAAAAAGTGTATGCAGGGTATACTAAAGCACTGCCTGGAAATGCAGTACAATATAGAACATACATAGAGCAAAATGAGGTTGTTCAGAGCAGTCAGTTTTGTTTTTCTCCCAACTTACAAAGTAAGTACTGGGGGCGAGACAGGGGAAGGCTCCCACAGTAGGTTGATAGACTTCACATGTGGATACAATGCCGTAAGTGCAAAAAGCAAATATAAATATTCTTTAGTAGATATCTGTGAAATTCAAACCTCTGAGAGCTTCTGTATTCTTACCATTTTCTAGCTAATACCTGTGCTTTGGGAAGGGAAAACAGTATGGGAAAAACTGTGTTCATAAAACTGAAGAGTGACCCTAAGCAGCTCAGTGTAAAAGGCATCAATTGTTTGCACACTAATTAAACACTGAACAGCCTATTTCTTATTAGCTAAGTCTAATTTTGTCTCTAATCAGGAAACTAAATATCAGAGAAGAAACGTTTTTTCTGATTTCTATTTAGTGGCTTTTACATCACATTTCATTTCAATGCACCTATGTAGGAAACAACACATGAATGGAGCAGTTCTGAATCCTTCAATTGTTGCTGGAGTTGGTCTTTTTTACTGCTACCACTGTGATTTAGAAAAGCTTCTAACTTCTGAAAAACGTTTAACAGATATACCATCTAACTAAAAACACTATTCAACATAGCTTCTTTAAAAAAGCTCTGCTTTATCCAGTACATTATTGCGCTGTGTTTCTCTCACAAAGTTAAAATCCCATCCCTCTAATGCTATCAGCAATGTCACATTATTTCTTCTAAATCAATCAAAACAAGCATCATTTAAAAAGAAAATCAATTTATCCTATTAATTAGCTGAACTCAGTATAGTGCCTGAAGGCCAGAATGTCATTTCCCATAAGATTTGTTTTCAAAATATAAACAAAATTGGAGCACTTGGCAGGTTGTCATCACGAGTGACTCTTAATACTTCAGAATACACTGGTAATCTTTATCCTACCTGATGCAGACCTATTTAAATATTCTGATTAAATGTTGTTGTATTTGTTCTGGTTTTCTTTCTGCCACATGTTAGATGTAGGAACTTTAGTCAGTCAGTGTAGTCAGTGCCTGGGCAAAATATTACTACAGCAAACTACCAGAAGGTTGTATCTGATAATGGATTATTTTCCTGTGGTATAAGGCTCTTTATTTTCCCATTCCTCAATGAAAGGGATTATAAAATTTAGATTACCATCTCATAAATAAAGGAAAGCAAAATGAAAAAAAGTTATTAAATGAAAGTGGGTGTGTTGTCACTGTTGCTGTATATTCATGGTTACCAGGGTTCCTGTCTATCAAAGCTGCATGGAGAGAATTATACTTCTTAGTAAAAATCTGCTTCACTGTTGTATCTTTTTGTTGACAGTAGTAAAGTGTATTGCAGTGAACATTCAGAGTGATTTGTCTGCAGAACCCAGTGGTTGGTGCATGTGGTGTGGGGTATCTGACCCTCAGGAACAGAGACTAAGTTAATCTTAGTGCCAAAGCTCTCTGCAGCAAATCCCAACTAGTAGTCGGTATCTTTTTGTCCATGAGGCAGAAGGAATTCAGTTGCTGTTCAGAAAGGCACTGTAAAGGTTTGTGTGCCTCTGCTTTCACCACGAGCAGAACTCGGAGCTAGCACAGTTCTTGTAGCGAGTCCTGCCGGCGAGCCAGCGGCACTAAACTCCACACTGGTAATGGCAGCAGCTCAGAACTGGAGTTCTCATCTGCTGAGCCTGCCAGCTGAATGCTGCAGGAAAAGAAACACTTGCATATTCAACCCCAAGCAAACTGCAACTGCAAATGTACAGGCCCTGCTTTTTGTGTGTTCTTGCAACTGCTCCCCAACTAGCAGCTCCTAAAACCTTTATACGAGCTGAACTATGCTAACACCAGCCGTGTAATGGGCTTGGCAAAGTAGAAGGCTCCTATTCAAACAACAACAAAAAAACCCAAACAAAAAGAGACCCAACAGAAAACCCGCTTGATTAAAATGTGAATCTGTCAAGAAACTTTCCTTTTCACTTTGTTATGAATTTTAGGGCATGTTTAGGACTTCAGCAATTCACTTAGGATAATCTTGAGTGAGAAAGCTTAGTTAAGGACTGTATGATTAAAGTAATAAGCTCTTACCATGGACATGCCATCAGTATGGTCTTTTGTCACTTTCCTGTGTCATGTTGTTTGGAGGATTTAGTTCTGTCATTTGCCTCGATTTGTGTCTATATTGTGCAGTGTTTTTCCAGAGGTTCACCTGGCTTGCACTGCTTAAAATGAGAAAAAGAAAGAAAGAAGGAAAGAAAGAAAGACCTCAGCATCTGTTTATCCATTAAGTTCATATAAATCACATGAAAAACTTGCTCTAAGGAAATGCATCTGAGTATAATTTAAGCAAAGATCATGTTCTGCAGCTGATCTGGCCAGGAAGATGCCAGTGGGATTCTCCATAGCCACTCACAGGGCAGCTGGTGGGATTGTGACTTAATGTGATTAAAACCATTCAAATATTACAATCACGTGCAGGAGGAAACAAGAAAAGAAAAATGGAAACCACGGTAGTTACAAGAAGTGAAGCTTGTTGTCACTTCTTCAGTTTTTACGTTTAAAAAAAGGCCTTTGCAGAAATATTCTCAGTTTTGCCAAACCCAAGAGTTTAAACATCCAGTTGGGAAGACTTGAGAATCATGTTGGTAGTTCTTATGTTCATAAAACCCTTTCTTTTTCAAGTGTTTAAACTTTCTCTGGTCTTCCAGGCAACAGATATATGACATTTAGAAATTGAAAAACTCAACTTTCAGCACATACAGAATATCCACATGAAGATTCTCTACCTTTTCTCAGGTGCCTTTCCCACCTTGTCAGGGGTACAAAAAGTGATGGCATCCTTCTGCCACTTGCCTGTAAAAGGATTTGATACTGGGCTGACTCTTGTCTCCCACATGGTGGGTGAGAAGTAGTTCAGGTTACTGCTACCAAGTTCAGAATTGTGTCTACTTTGGAAGTGACTGGCTGAAGTGATTGGAAAGCTACCCTGGCTACATAGGAACAGTTTACACTGGCCCCTGCTAGGCAAGTACATCATAGTCCTGTTACATTCTGATGGAGTTGTGATTTTTTTTCTTCAGTCCATTCTGGGGAGAGAGCTACAGCAAGGAAGATAAACTTCTACGTAAAAAATAATGCTTGCATGGAGTTATGATCTCCGGTGGTGTAAATGAGAGCTTTGTTCCATGTATTACTGAAGTTTCATTCTGTTTTTAAAATTAGACCATTTTAATTCATTTGTTACTCTACTGGGTTTTTAAATATGCACAGTGCTTTTTGTTAAGGGTGTTTGCCTGACCCTGAATTTTTCTCTGAACTTTTTCAAGAAAAATGGTTAATGAAGTCACAGAAATTCAGTTAAGTTATGAGGTGCTGTGCATCATCATAATCATGTCCTTGTTCATCTCCCTAGTTTGTAACAAATGTAATGCAAATGCAGAGGCTTCACATGAATTTTAAACTAATTCATTTTGATGTATTTTATTCTGGGATTGGGTTTTGGTTTCTTTTTTGGTTTTTCTGAGATACTGATTTTGAGTTTTGAACAAGAGAGAAAGACTTTACTGTGCCTTTTAATGTATTTGGTTTATTTGTGTGAGGTTTTTTTGTTGAATGCTTCTAATGTCACATAGCTCTACATCAGAGGGTCTTGAAATTTGTGAATAGATGGCTCATGAAAAAAGGTTTGACTAAAGGGTTAACCACTGTTTATCTCAACTTTAGCAAAGCTTTTGATACTGTCTCCCTTAACATTCTCATTCTCTCTAGACTGGTGAATTTTGAGTCAGGTAAATAGGTGGGAAAATGGACTGAAAGTACTGAAACCTGTCTGAACTACTAGTGCTTAAAGATCAGCAGCACAACATTCAGCTAGAGGCAAGTCGCTGTTTCACACTGAGACCAGCACTGTTAAAATTCTTCTTAAGGGCTTAGACGATGCAGCAGGATGCACCCTTTGTAAGTCTGCAGCCAGTTCAAAATTAGGAGTGGTGATTAATGCACCAGTGGCTTGTGCTGCCATTTAGATGGACCTTGACAGGCTGGAGAAATGTGCCAACAGGAACCTCATAAAGTTCAGCAAAGTCCTGCTGCTGGGAGGAGTAACCCTGCACACCAGTACAAGCTGGGACAGACTGACTGGGAAACAGTTTTAGAGAGAGGCCTCAGAGGTCCTGGTGAATAACAAGTTGAACATGACTCAGTAGTACATCTGGGACAAAGAAGAAGCTTTTCCCGTTAAGGTGGTCAAACACTAGATACCCAGAGAGACTGTGCTGTCTCTGTCCTGTGAGGAGATACTCAAAGCCCTTAGGAACCTCATCCAACTTTTTGGATCTAACTTTGAAGTTGGCCTTGCTTTGATGAGATGGGAGGGAGGCCGCACCAGATGATCTTCAGAGCTCCCATCCAACCTAAGTTATTTTGTAATTCTCTGATTGTAGCACAAATGTTATAAACAGTATTCCTTTCCCCACAAATAGCCCCGGGGGAAGATACAGGCAGTGGGCTTTCATGTTTGTTTGCTGTAACACAAACTAAATCAAAACAGATGTTTCTGTGCCTTACAGTTTAATAAAGATTTTCCCACGTGTTGAATGTATTTAGACTAAAAATGTACAGTTTACTCTAGTGTCATCTTCAATGTTATATAGTTTCTTTGCTGCTTTCTATTGTTTACACTGTGCCAAATGCTGTTCCAAGTCACTTTTTCGTTTCTCACAGACAGTGTGTTTTACTCCTTTCCACTGTAAATGGTTCTCTTTCGAAGAATTCAGTGTTACGGTTCTCCAGGACAATCTCTGGAGTTGTTATTGCAGTCCCCTTCCAAAAGGAAAAAAGGCATTGCTGAAGATGTTGCAAACCAATCTCTCCTTAATTTTTGTTGTGACTTAGTTGTAATGCGGGAGTATAGCATAATTACAAAATTTCTTCTTCACCACTTTTTTTTCCTCATCTCTCAGTGAAGTTAGGTTGATCCTGCTTTCACCATCTCACCTGTGAAAACTAATTATAGACCATAAGTTGATTTTCTGGACTTGAGTCTGGAAAAGAAAAGACAAATTTATTATTAGGGGAGCCTACTTTTAATATCAAATAGAATTCTTTTCAGTCCCCCATAATGTTATTCTCTGAAATCCATGAAGTCTTAGTCAGTAAACGTTAGATTTTTTGCTTGTGTGCAGTTCTCACTCTTGGTTATCTAGATATTTGATTAGAATGAAAGTTTTGTAAAGTAAGATTTTGGGAAATACTACATTTGTTGAGTCAGAGCTAAACTTGAACTGTTTGTTTTAATCCATACCACCCAATGTCTAACAAACTTTTAGTCCATCTAGACCAGGACACCTAATGATACCTTTAATTTGTGCTGGTCAGTCTGAGGGCTGGAGGTAAATGATTAAGATAGAAAGAATTATTTAAGGTCCTAATATCTTGTTGATCTCTATAGAAAGTTAGGATTATTAGCATTTCACAATTTTCTTTTTAATTTGTTTTGATGGGAAATAACATTGAAATTACTGAGGTGCCTGGAGGAAGGGATTGTAAGGACTTTGCATAGGTTTGCTGTGTTTTATTCTTGAGATTAAAGGAGGAAAGAAAGTTTTGGCATGTGAGTTCTAGAAGTACTCTTATCTGAAACTTTCCTACTAGAGGAGGTGAAACGCTGATATTTGGGATCCAGAAGGTACTAACTTTGCCATGAGACATCACCACAAAGAAGCATCAGTTTGCATAAGATGTGTTTGCTGTTCCTCACACTGGGAATGTTAAGTGTTATTTGGAGTTACCTGCTGTCAGTTGGAGATACCTGCTGTCAATAAGAAAGCCAATCCTCAGGTTTGGCAGATATTAAATCAGATCATATTTGCTTCTGAATTGTTTGTTTTATTAAAAATTCAGCCTTGTGCATAAATCTTTGAAGGGTTGGGACCAAAATTTGTTACAGGTAAAGTAAATAGATTCTAATATGCTGGACTGTAAGAAATTCTAAAACATTTTGGAAATATGGGAAGCAGGTGATAAAACCCAAGAAAGTATCCACTTTTGCTAAAGGAAATTGAAGTCTGGATGTTTTCTTTACCCACATTGACGAGCTAATGATTTGTGGATGAAGAGGAGACATGCTAAACACCCCTGCTCAGTCATGTCATTTATAACATCCTGCATTCATGTGCACTGATGTCACCCTAGATTGTAACCTGTTCTCATTGTGGACCCAGTAAATAATGTTTGTCTGTTGCTACATATAAATATTGTTGGATTTTTGACCCTTTGAGACACCATTTTTTAAAAGATAATATTTAAGAGCCAACACATTTTAACATTCCAGTTGGTATTTATGTTAATTTGAGTTCAATTTGTTCCCTAAGTATTTGAGATCAGCTATTTTTAGCCTGGTTTCCTGAGGAACTGAAGTTTATAGGATCGTTGTATCTATCCATCTGCCTTCCACTGAGCTTTTTGAAGCCAGTGATCAATTATCTTGATTTGGCAGAGAGAATGAGGCTTTAATGCTGCTAATCTCTGGCAGGTTTCATTGATAGCCTTGGTTTGTTTGAAGAGAGGCACACAAAAAACTACTCCATCAAAGGGAAAAGGTGTAAGGTAAGATTGCTAGTGGTGCTGTGTATGGGCTTTTGGGAAAACAGCTGGGCCACAACTCAGTGCTGCTTCTCACTCATGGGGCAGTGAGAGAACATGAGCTGATATTGCTGTGGCTGGGGGGAACTGGAAGTATGTGGATTGGGAAGCATGGGCTGTGGATGATCACAGTTGGGGGGGATGATGCATGGATATTATGGTCAAGGACCCCATGTTCCTGTGGTGATGACAATGTATGAATATGGAGCAAGGAGTCTGTTGGGCATCAGTTTTATAGCTCTGAAAACTACTTGCCTTTAACAAGGGAAGCTATCCTATGGACACTATTCATATCTCTGGAAGCCTGCAAAAACATACAGCTTATCCTTTCTGTTGAGAGAGGGTTCTTGGGCATGGCACACAGGCTTTTTTATGGAGAATGTACACCTACAAAACAAATTATCTCAAAGTCCTTTAGAAACAAGTTGGGCTTTGTTTCTCCTCAGTCCCAATACAAATAAAGTTTGACTTTATTTCTCTTTGGGAATCTGGGAACAGGGGAAGAAATGAGACACAGAATTTTAGTTATGAAGGGTAACATGATTGTTGAAATGAGCTCTGAGCTCTCAGACACTATACCTGGAGATGATTTAAAAAAAAAAAATTCTAGCCAAGGCTTTTCCAGTAGCCAAGGCTTTTCCAACAGTTTGCTGCCAGAGCACAGTTCTCTGGTTTCAGTGACTGAGCTTAAAATACTTAGATACTAAAATAAAGCAGAGGCTTGGGTGGGGTTTTTTGGGTGTTTTACCTTATTTTCTTCGGTATTTAAAACACTTATTGAGATCAACATCTATATAATCAATAATCATAATACTTACTAGAGAAAGAGCATTTTCTCTACATGGAAAGATAAGTTCCATGTGTCCATACAAAGGGAGAGTTAGCCCCAAGAATCATCGTGTGGCCTCTGCAGTTGTGCTCATCAAAAACTGTAGGACGTGAGTTGTGTTCAAATGCCTGTCAGCTGAGATATTCTGTTTCATAAGCTGTATTACCAGCAAAGTCTGTTCATCTTTAAATCTCCAAAAGACTGTCTTGAGCTTTGCACTGCCATTTCACTTTATATGAACACTTACAAACAAAAAGCAGACACAGGACTAGAATGTTGCACTGCATTTGTCTGTCTCCTCCATAAAGCATGTGTGCATTTATCTGCCTGCTTACAGATAAACTTATACTGAAGCTTCCACAACAGGTGGACACTCTGTATTTCAATCTGATTTGGTAAGTTTTGGCTTACTTTACAGAAGCCATTTCTCAAGGAACAGAAAGTATAGATTTTGGTTAAAACAAACTAGCAAAGCAAGACAAAAGTGTTTTTCGGTTTCTCTTCTTTAAAGCTGATAAGCTGATTATCTCTTCAATTTTCAGAATCCAAATCAAAACCCCTGCTTATAAGCCTTAAGTCGGCTTGTGTATCCATTCAACTCAAAGAAGGGCTGGATAATTTGTAACAGAAACTTAGAGATCACACAGTAGTCAGCTGGAATGCAGAAAATGAGGTCATGTTTCTTGACCTACAGTTCATTCTGAATTGCCCTGTTGCATCACTGACATGCATCAATAAAAAGTCAATGCATGCATAGTTTTGACCATTTGGAGCTTTTAAATTTGTTTTTATTACTGTTTATTTCTGCAGTCACCCTTGGGATATTTATCCTAATAGACCTTTATGTATACCTTGTGTAGAGATCACAGATTCTATAAAATATTAGCAGATCAATCTGCTGTACAGATCTGTCTGCAGTAAAGATCTGTCATGATCTTGTATTATGGAATGTTACTGTTTTTGATAATGACAATGTATTAGGAGTTATGGTTTTGATGTGCCAACTCCTAGACTCAATACTTATTATTTATACTTACGTTGTGCCAGCAAAGCTGTTTCAGCAGTGAAGATCAGGATGTAATCCATCCCAGAGCCCTTTCTCTTTTTTTTCCTTCCTCCTCTTCCTTCCTCTTCCTCCCTTCCTTCTCTTTTTTCCTTTCCCTTTGTCAGGCTGTTGTTTTAGCTGAATCAGTTCCCTGAATCACTTTGAGAGCCAGAGAATCTGCCACGTATGTGAAGTTCATGAGGCTAATCTGCAAAGCTGAAACTTGAGACTCGTTGAGAAGTGGGCTCCAAGAGCCTGGGGCATGTGGGTTTGACTGTCTGTGCTCTCACTGCTGAGAGCTTGCTCTGCCCTTCTGCTGTTGCACAGCCCCACTTGCTGAGTAACCTGTCTCACTTGGAAGGCCTTTCCTTTTTGTTTCCTTGTTGCTTTCTCCAGGAAAACATCCAACTGTCCATCAGATTTTTTATTGACCATCATCAGGTTTTTATTGACCTTCCTGGGGGAGCAGCAAGAGCTGAAAGGAGAGAGGTGTGGGATAAAGCCAGAAGAGCTTTGGGAGGCTCTTACCCAGAAGAGTGTCTGCAACTCCTGCCCAGGAATTGTCTGGCTGTTTTTCCAGAGGAAAGAAAGGTGCCGAACAGTGTAGTTTGGAGGGGGTTGATGCAGGGGGTGTTGCAGGGTCAAGCAGTTGTGGTGTTGTGTTTTGGGTAGAGCAGCACTTCTGCATCCGTGTGCTTTGGTTCCCCCATTCCTCTGTGGTCTGAAGGGGTGAAGCCAGGCTCTTTGCTTTTGCCTTGTGCCACTTTCAAAACACTTTCCTTACCAACAAGTATTAAAAAAAAAATCAATATTGTATTACTAACAGAATTTCTCCTATCATTTATTTGTGAAAACTCAGGTTAACTGAAACTTACATTTAAATGCCTACTGGAGAGTTCATTGATCAAATTACTAGTGTACCAACTTGAATTATTTGTAAGGGAAATTGAATATGCTGAACATATTTGTATTTCCTGGGCTATCTGGGTGCATATAGAACTCAGAAAAACATTTGTCATTTTTTTTGTTGGAGAAGTATTACCACAAGATGATAAACACAGTTATGTGCAAATACATTGGAAGCTTAATATAATTACAGGTGTGTGTACTGGCTCGGAGGGGCAGATAATGACATTTAAAGGCATGCTGAAATCCAAGAGCTAAGTATGTACGGACAGTAGTAGTGCATTCGCCACAAAACTTGATGTCATGCTAACAATGTACATAGGCTGTCCACATTAGTACTTTATGCAAAAGTAAGCATAAACAAGGATGACAAATAAGAAAGTTTAAGGGTCTTAGCCTGACATTTCCTTGCTAATTAAGTGTCTAAGCATTCCATTGTTACTTTGCTTCACAAAGGGAGCCTCGTGTGTTTTTAACATTGGATATGCATCAAATCTGTGTCACTGAATTTCTGCCCAGTGTATTTACCTAATCTGTAATTTGTCCCAGAATTCATATTTGAAGGTCACAGCTACTCTCAAAGCTTCAAATCAGAATTGAATTGCATTTCTTTATCAAATACATCTTCTGTATCGCATACCTTTACGTTTCTCTCGTTCCGGTTTATGCTGCCCAGAAGCTGAAGAGGCATTTAGCACAGTAGTGCAATATAAGCAAGAAAGTGTGAAGCTATCAACAGCCACTACTTAAATTTAATATCTTTATTGGAATCTTTACCCTCCCTACTAGGCTTTAAAAATCCTTTAGGTAATCAAAAGCTTAGCCAACAAAATTAATTGTATTTTTTTCCACTACAATACTTGCTGCTACGAGAAGATAGCAAATCAAGTATTTCTGCTATTTTTCTAAGTAGTAAGTTATTTTTGACCACATCAAGAGCTATGCTCGCTATGGTAATTGTAGCAAAAATCAAAATTTAGTAAAAACTAATCAGGACATAAAGTAGTTGTGTTAGGAGAATGAGAAGAAATCTGTGTTTTCTTGGACCCTAAGTTTGGTAGATCATAACTAGCTGGGAGGTGACTAAAGACTTCGCTCTCCTCTGCAGGGTCACATTAGAGGCTGGGTATTGAAATGGATTGACTCTTGATAGGATTTGCCATAGTGGATCATGCTTTCCACTGTGTGCTTCTCTTCTAGCCCATTACAAGCAGGCAGACTGGACACAAAGGCTGCATTGAAATATAGGTTAGCTTATATATAGCACAGTAGGTAAAAATAGCCTCTGTTTCATGAGAAGTGTAGTCTGAAAGTGTTGTTTTATTGTTATCTGCAGCATGGATCTGTTCGAATCAGAATCTGTATTGGGGTGTTCCACAAGTATTTTTCAAGTATTTCTGGAAATTAAGACTGGAATCAACATATATAAAAAAATTGAAGACACATTTTAAGAGTTTGAAGCTTACTCTTTTGCATTGGAAAGTAGATGAAGTACATGGAAAGGAGAAAATAATAGTCCAAAGTTTGCTGTTCCTTATTTCTTCCTTCTGGAGTGTGAATATAGATGGTTGGTTAGAGCTTTAAAAGCTGACAGAATGCATTTAGAGATTTTCAAATTACTTTTGGATTTGCATTTAAAAAATCCAGGACCTGACACTTCAGTAGAGTTTAGAGATTATAGACTTTATTTTTTTCAACTACCTTACATTATTGGTCAGCTTCATCTAGTTGGGTAATTGAAAGACTTACCAGCATGGCAAAGCAGGCTGAAGTTAGCAGGGCAACGGGAGAGCAGGTTGGCCTGGTAATGACCCTGAGTTTTTTAACTGCAGTATTATATTCGTGCTATCAAGAGCCTGCATTGTCAGTATTTAAGGGACAGAGATCCCTGTGATGGTTATAAAAATACCATCATTACAAATGACAGCTGTCCTGCACGGAGTGCTTCTCTGTCCATGAGTGCAGGGGCACCACAACCGTGTGCTGGATGCAGTTTTTCCGTATCTTATAAATCTTTTGTGTTCTGATGGGTGTTCAGTCTCCAAACTCAGATATGCCTTTCAAGACAGTCAGTAATCTGAAGCAGTTTGATGATGATCCAGGTGTGTTCTGACTCGTGAGGCTCAGAGCAAGAATCTCAGCTAAAGGCAGAGGAGCAAGCAATGCCCAGTAGAAGTGGGCTCCCATCTCAGTGTCCTCAGAGGCCACGGCACCTGGAAGAGCTGCTGAGATACCAGGCTGTGTCCTGGCCGTGATCTGGTGAAGCACTCTAATCCTATAGCTCTTGCTAAAGTGGGAGACACTGCTAGCCGAAAACAACATGAGTGATGACAGTGACAAAGAAAAGGCTTTTCTGACAGCTCACTTAAGCATCCAGCACATTCAGAGAATGTACAACAGTGGTTTTTGTGCTAGATAAGAAATGGTGGGCTGAAAGGCTAAAACGTTTGTGATCTGCTTATATGAGCACCACAGTCCTTGCAGGATCTAGCAAGTTAATTAGATAATAGGCTTCCAGCAGCTGCTTTTGTTATACCTAGTCACGAAAAGAGAAAGAGGTAGACCATAGTGTATCAGAAAGTGACATAGAAATAAACAGAATGTACAGATACCATCAAAAGGCATAGGTTATCATGGAAAGGACTGCACACAACAACCCTAAACATTTTGCTTACACAGCATTATGTTCTTGGCTCCAAGAGACTTATTTTACCAGAGGATAGGGTGACATAGCCAAGCAAATTGCTCTCAGTCAGGGAATATCTAAAGGCCAAGTTTCTAAGGCACTAGAAGTCATTCCTGACAAGGCAAAAGACATCTCTTGCCCTAAATGCTTGTGTTACTGTGAGCGGTTTTTTGTTTGTTTGTTTTTAGAAGAACCAAATGCTAGCAGAATAGATAAAAAAAACCCAAAAAAGTAATCAGTAACTCCTTTATGCATCTGCTGCCTTTGTCTGTATATCTGCTTCATTTCTGCATCTGCTATTTTTTCTTATGGAACATTTAATTTTCAGAGATTAGACAGAAAATGAAAATACACTTAAGCACTGTTTACCATCCTTTCTCCCCCAAAACCTCCTTTCAGGCTTTCTCTAGTTTCATTTTCACAGTTTTGCTTATTGCTATCCATTTATTAGCTTTTCTTTCATTCCATTCAAAACTCATATGTATAATACAGTCTCTCAGTAGGGTCTTTATTCTGAGTATATTTAAATCTCTCTTAATTCATGGAAAGGGAATCTTTGAGTTATAGATTTATTGCCATTTTGTTCAATTTCCCTTAAATTCTTCGTAAATTCTTTGACTAGCTTTAAGTTTCGACTTCTTTTAAGACAGTAGGTCCTACCTTGAAAAACTAGGAATGCTTTCCCACTTGTTGTTAGACTTCACAAACTGACAGCTGAACACTGAAGCACTGTTGAGGCAAATGGGAGGACGACTGAGTTGTTACCCACTGAAGAAAAAAAGAATGGTCCTCCAAGACTAAGCTGTTTGGGGTTATCATGATAATTTTTCTAGCAAGCAGAGTTGGTTGAATAAAATTACCTGCTGCAAATACAGTAAATGAGGCACAAATCGTACTCCCTAGGCTGGATGGTTTCAGGGAGGAGGATGAAATTTGCGGTGACATTTCTGTGTGTAATAGAGCAAAGCTCTGGTCTGTAGAAGTGAAGGTATCTGCTTGCAGGTCCTGCCCCGTGGTGAAAGTCTATAGGAACTTGGGGAAATGACGACTGCCCCAGATCTATGACTCTGCACATGCATTGGCTTCAGATAATTAAAGAAACAGAAAAAAAAGTGTCTTTTTTCATAGAAATAATTTGTTATTTGAGATGACTGGTGCCACTGGGTAGCTACAAAGTGTGCCTTGTCTCTGGCATCTCTAAGAGCTTCCTTTTCAGACCCAGAATGATATTTTGAAGTTTGTGTCTCTGTTAGCTCCTGTCTCATGTCCATCCGCTCCCTGCAGCTGCTCCCAGATCTGACCCGTGTCCTTTGGGCAAACTCTTGTTGATGGGCCATGTCTTGTCCAGCTTGATCATACAACCTCAGGAAATCATTCCTCCATGTCTGTTTGCCCTGTAAGCATTTACATTACTTTGTTGGGCTGAGCACAGGGGGCAACTTTCATTCTCTGTAGCCTGTCCATTAAAAAATGCTAATTCAGAGTAGCCTGGCACTGCTCACCTGTTATCTTGATGATCTCGATTCACTTAATTGCTGCCTACCTGAGTTGTGTCTTCATCTCTGTGCATGAGGATTCCTCTGGGAGCTTTACTCCATGCAAGTAAGATATACTGCAAGCTTTATAAGAGGCCTGTCTCATCTGTATTTTGTGTGTTATAGCTCCTCAGGGATTCAACTGCAAGAATTAAGTATTACAGTAGTGACTTACAGCATCCTGATGTTATGTATAGACCACTTAATTACATCTGAATGCCTGAAGACTTGAGAGATGTTTCCCTTTTGCAAAACCACCAGCCAAAAGAGGTATTTTCAAATTAGAGCCTCCCCCATTAGATTTTTGAAAGCCTATGCCCACTGTTGGGTAAGTATCATTTGTTTCAAATGTTACTGCACATGCTGTAGCCTTTCTAAGAGCTGTATGAAAATATGATACTTTGTTCTGATAAGAAGTTGGATCACTTAGAGAAACAGTTTCTGCATGACATGAAGAATTGTTCAGCATCATCAAGGAGACAAATTAAAAGGAAATATTTTTCAGTCTCTCTTAATCCAGTACACGAGCATTTATTTCAGTCCAAATGTATAAGACCTAGTCAGTAGATTATGTGAGTGGTGTTGTTTATCCACAAAGACTGTAGGGGGAAAATGTGATAGTGAACGCTTGTCAGTGAGATCCTTTTCTCTTGGAGAACTGAGACAGAGCCTAAAGTAAAAATGGCATTTTCTTGTACTTGTGAATTTTTTAAAAAAAGTCTTTTAGAATGTGAAAGAATTTTAAATAAAACTTCCAACAGCAGGTTGTAGTAGGCAGAAATGTAATTTCTGATTTAAGTGTGATAGTGTGTTTTAAAGAAATACACTCCAAAGCTAAAGAATTACTTTTTCTCCAGCACAATAAAAGGAAATTTGCTAGTAATATGGACAAAAATCTTGCAAGTGCAGCTGAAGCAAAAGCTGTCATTGACCTTATTGTAAAGATACAACAGTGTTTAGAAGTGTTCCAGGCAGGATTAATTCCCACTTAGAAGCAAATTTAAGGTTTAGAGGGGGATGGTTGGAAGGAGACATACATAAATAATTGCCTCCTGATCTGGAATTTCCGCTTGGTTTCTGTCCAGCTGGAGGAGTGGACGCTTTTAGGCAAGACAACAGTTGTTAGTTTTTCTCATCAGTAACAGTCAAGAAAGTTTGTCCTTCGACTTGCACTTAACTGAGAAAAGATGTTGAATGGTAAAAAATTGAGCTGTCCTTGAGTATGTTCTGTTTATGCAGCAAGCTGCATCTTTTAAATGCATTATCTTAATTAAGTCATTAAAAATAGTTACCTTTGAGGGGAAGGAGGCGTATTTCATCTACATTGTTTCATTGCATGTTTCATTTTACTACGCATTTAAATTAGTATGTAGTATAGTACTGATATCCCAGACTTGCTGGTGTGCTGCTTGCCCTGACGTGTGTGCATACACGTGGCCACGTTTGTAGCTCTGTAAAATGATGAGGCCATTGTTAGGGACAGGCCTTGCTGGATCAGGGCCTGGGGAGCAGGTTGTCTATTAGCACTGAGATAAATACAAGGCACTTTAATAAAAAAACAAAAAACAACCAAAAAGCAACTTTGCCATTTTTTCCAGTGCATGTTGGAGGAATTTCAGGCTTGGTTTGTTGTGGGCTACAGGTGCGGCTGCATTCCATTCGCACCAGCCCAAGTGGCATCTTGAGCTGTCTCCGTATTGTCAGTGCTGGGAAGGATCTCGTAGCACTTCCCTCCCTGCTGGGCCTGGCTCCCACGCCCTGGCTGGCCCAGCAGGGCAGGGGTGCTTCATTTCTCCCTGGCTGCCAGGGTCCCTGTGGCACCACCAGCCCTGGCTGTCCCAGCCCATGGTCACCCCATGCAGCCCTTCCACAGCAGGGCTGGTCTCCCACAGCCTGACATGGCTGTGGGCACCCTGGGCTGGGCTCCTGTTGATGGAGGAGCTGTTATCATTTTCCTTCTTTAATGCCTGGTGGGAGTAATAGGAATTGTTGTTTTCTCTTGTCACACCGTATTTTCAGTGCCATGAGCCCTGCTTCTGCTCCCTTCATTTACTCTGAGTCACTGTCTGACTTTCTCCTGAGCAATTTCTGTTTAATCCTCCCCCTTAGTCTTCAGGAAGAAGTTGTCTTTCTCTTCCACTACTCTCCTCCCGCACAGTCTTTAAATGAAAACTCGTTCATTGACTTTCCATGCCTAGCAAAACAAAGAGAAGTTTAAGACAATTATTGAAGACGTGCTGCAGTAAATAAAGGGATTATCAATAGCAGAATTAAACCTTGGCAAGTAAAAAGCTTGCAGTTCATATGTGGAAAAAATAATGCTATGTGGTTCTCAAAGCCAATTAAAATAAATCAGTGACTTTTATGAACACTACTGTCTGCTGCTAATCAAAGCTGTTATTTTAGTAAAAATACTGACCATTAAACAAGTTCCTTTCTACATGGCAAGACACCATTGCAGACACACTTGTATCTGCAACAGTCTACCTATTAATATTCCTCATTTGGTTCTATATTGCTAAAACTCCATGAATTCTAAGAAAAAATGTGCCACAATACTGTATATTGTGGTGTGACATAACCTGAAACAAGTCATGAACAAGAGGTGCACTACACTACAAACCTTTCTGTCTTCCCCATTGTTCCATCTTTGGGAATAGGAATAATGACCATTTAGGCTGCAAGTAATGTGCTTACCCAATAAATTGCCATGAGGAAAGTTCTTCTGTGTGTATCTGTTTGCTTATGCCTCTGTGCAGGGCATAATGCATGCGTAAGATCCTGCATAAGGAACACACACTTGGTTGTGCATAAGATTTATGTAGTAAATTTTATCTATGCCTGGAATCCTTCTGTTATTAATGATTATAATTATTAGAGTGTGTGAGCCATAGCTGCCAATCCCACAGGCAGCAGTCTCTCACCCCCATCTTCACATCCCTGCAGTAGAATCATGGCTTTAGCAGCAAACTCAGATTTCCAGGTTTCTTCATCTTCTTCTTTCCATCCCATCTTTATTTTGTCCTATCACCAATCCTAGCTCTGCCTTGTCCACTTCCCACTGTTGACTCTCAGCCTAGACATGGATGGTATAATGCAGTTTGCCAGTCCTGCATTGCAAACCATATTTAAAATGGTCTTCCTCTGTGAATTTTCCATTTCTTCCAGGGTCCAGCTATCAATTTGTGGGATAAGCAGCAATTCTTTTTCAGGTTATACTTGGGGAGTCATAAGTTTTTGCAAGTTATTTTCATGTCATGTTAGGTTTTTTTCTAAGATATATGCTTTTAAAATGTCATTCAAAAAAAGAGGGTTCTAAACAATTTCTGGTTTTCTTCCTTCAAAAGCAAACTCACAGAAAGTTGTTTAAGCTCTTGGTTTTCTCTTGGAATTGTAGACTTGTGTGTTACAATTTACCTTGGGTACTCCAGACTCCTCTTGATGGGTATGTATCAAATTATTCTGACAATGATAGTGTCAGGGAAGATACATGCCTTTCAGAACACTGTATGTGAGACAACTACTAAAGAAAGAGTTTTCTTACAACTATGGAAAAAGTTAGGAATGGTGCTGCAGAAAAAGAAAACCTCTGTAGAAGTGATTGGCCTGTGTATGCAGGGAGTTGCTAACCACTTTCCCTGTCCTTCAGGTTTCTGATTTGAGTAGAAAAATGAGTAGTACTGTGAAAATCAGAGGGATAGTGGGTGGCATCTTCACTGGTTGCGCTAAGGCCATACTTGTTATAGATAAAAAAATGTTGACTTTTTGCACATCGGAGGGTGTCAAGAACTAGTGCTCCATTAGCTCAGTCAAATCACTATTTCTCTCTTTCTCCTGAATGTTCATTGCATGTTTGGAGTGCAAATCTTGAGAGTGAGCCAACCTGGCTCCATAAACCTGGTAAGGAGTCCAGTCTACCCTTCTCCCAGACCTTTGTCTCCTGGCCCCTCTAGTGGATGTTCCATGTTTAGTGTAGGCAGTGTGTCTTTGCCGTGGGACACGGTGTCCTTTGGTGGAGTGTCTTGCAAGACCTGAGAGGTAATTTTAGCTCCAACAATGGCCTTGTTTGGTGCCAATCTGATAACAGCCATCCTGGTTTACAGAGATCACAATCTATTTTATGCTTGCTGTGCTGTCAGTCTTTTGCATGTTAAAAATCATATACTGTTTATATAAAGAAACAAAGTGGAAAAAATAGTTTTGTTCCTGTTGAGAACTTGTCAATTTATGTTACTAAATGTCAAGTTTTTCCTGGCTGCAATCATTTTTTGCCTCGTGAACTTGCGGGGGAAGCACTACACAGCATCTCAAGGAGAGGAAGCTGCTCATTCGCTGCCGTGACCTCAGAGTGTCTCCTGGCAGCCTGGCCTAAGCCTGCTTCCTATGGGTTTTCCCACTGCAGAGCCTTTCCTCTGGGGACCAATCACTCTGGGCTGGTGCAGCTTTTGCCTCAGGATGCACAAAGTCTGCTCAGTCTCTGCACAGCTTGGGAGGTTTTTGGAAGCTGTTTGCTGAGTGACATCAGTGCAGTGGTTTCTCTCCTTTGATGGGAGAGCTGAGGATGAGTTCCCAACCACAGAGATGCAGCCTCTGGTGGTCTTGCCACCCACCTCCATCTGGGTGTTAGGCATGACATGCAGCTGCTGTGAGCCAGCTGGCCACACCTCCCACATCGTCTCCAGCTCTGGGTGGAGAAGCACTGGTGGCACAAGGCAGAGGAGAGCAAGAACAGCAATGCAGAGGGTACCTGTGTGGTTGGGTTCCTGGATACCCTAGCCAGATCCTAGACTGCAGTCTTATTAAACCCAAATTCTCTTAAACCTTCAGCTCATGCTGCTGTATCTGTGAAGCGCCATTGCCTATTCATGAGAAGAAGTCTCCAAAATATTACGTGTACACTTAAAAGTCACTCCAGCCAAGCAGTGTGCAGGTCCTCTTGCCTGCTCCCCCAATTCTCTGAGGTGTAGCCAGACACTGTTTCTGCCTGTGCTGCAGAAACAGCTGGTGAGCAGATCTCATGCTTTTGCACCATCCTTTAGTAATTAAAGGCTAATCTTACAGCTGCCTTAAATGGCAGAATGGAAGCTAACTCTGCCATCTTCAGATTTTTTTTTTTTTTAATTAAATGGATTACAGTGCAACATGCCTTGAAAATCCCCTTTTCAAATGTGTTCTTTGCTGTTTGCTTAGTGTGTATCCAGTGGTCTTACTACACGTTGATGCACTCACATCTTTAGATCATTATATGATACATGAGGATGTTTTGCCAGTGTTAAGGAATGGCATCGGTGTTACAGGTCTGGTAATTTAGAGTCTCAAATTGCATTTGTGTCAGTAAGAGCACAACATTTCTTTCATTCCCCTAAGGAAGAGGAAATTAAATCGAAAAGTCTTTACATTTCAAATGTTGAAATATGGTGAAAGGGCTACTGTGAATTGCCTCAAGGAAAAAAAAAAAAAAAAAAGACATCCAGTCCTTTTTCATATAACTGAGCATAATTATTTAGGTATCTAAACCCTTTGTTCTTTTTGGACAAAGACTGGAGAATCAAGCTTTACAGTCTCTTGTTGAAAGTCTGCCACAGCACCAAGGCATGATCAAGACAAAGAGCACCTAACATGGCTTTTACCTTCTCTTTTTTGGTGGGGGGTCTATTTTGGTGAAGTCTATTCCTCGCTCCTCCACTCCAAGAATAAATTGTTAGAGGTTTCTTAGTCTGCTGAGTGCAATTGATCTCACAGCAGTATGTGGTGTTTCATTATTTTCTTCAGTATTCTTAAGAAGGTCTATAGGAGAGGTGGATTTGCTGTAATGGTGGCTAAGTAGTTTAACTTAATCCTGAATAAACAAACAGATGCTCTCACCAAGGACCTGGCATCTGGGGCTGTCAGCATTTATTACTGCAAGGCTCAGAAGAGATAAAATTATCATTAGCCTTCACAGAAAGACCGTGGATATATTTGAAAGGCATGTACTTCAAAGCACAAACTAGCCTCTCAGAGCAACTAGTTTAGATATTTAGATGCCTGTATTAGTAATGACACAAGCAAAATGTTTCTTTCTTTACTTGATTTGTGCTTCAGAGCTCTCATTTTAGACGTTTGTTGTCCTTCCCCATGGGCCAAGGCTAAAATAGGTGTGTTTACAATCGCATGTATGTGCATTTACAATTGCGTGAGTTTGCACTCAAAGGCTTTGCCTACAGCTTCTGCTGAAATATCTCCATGAGGGAAACTGTATTTAGTAATTAACTGAGGTTTGGTGGTGTCTGGCCATCTGGCAGCATGCTGCTGTTGATGCAGCATAAGCAGGCTGGGGTGCAGTGCCCATGAACTACCAGGGGACTGGGTTGAGTGTCATTATTACAGATGCCTGCATTAAGTACCAGGGTCTAGGATTATTCAGGCTTTTGGACCATCAGTTGTAAATCTGTATACATCAAAAACCCTAAATCCACAACTGCACATTTTGTTTATTGCAATAAGGTGATGGGTTTGTTTCCCATTGGTCTTGGTAGTAGTTTAAATAGTGAGCTTCAAACCCAGATTTCATTCCAAAGGAAGTAATTGTAGCAAATTGCACAAGTATTTGAAAGCGAATTTGTAAAAAAAATAATAGGTTTAAAATTTTCTCTAAGTATTTCTCAGAGGGGGAACACCAGCCCACAATACTTTGATTTCAGTGAGTGGACTAATACTCCTTGTAAGCCTGGGCTTAAGAGTCATTACTGTAGTTTCAGTGAGAGGGAAAATGTTTTCTGAAGGAATCTCGCTTCCTCCAACACATGTGACCTCCCTCTTTTACAGTAAAGCTGAAATTTTCATGACTCAGGTAGGAACACTTGTGCAGAAGGATTGCTGACCACTGCTGATTGTGCCATGCCTGCTGCAGCCTGAGTCGGAAAGCTGCTCTCTGCCTTTGACATGGGAAAGCCGAATACTCAGTGGAACTTTATGCCATCCCAAGGTCTCATCTTCTATTCATAGCTGTACTTCCCTAAAAGAAACATATATACATCTCAAAGCAATTCTGTCCTTCTGAAAGGCTGGAGAGATAAGTGTGATACTTTCAAACTGATTTCACAGCGAAGTTTCCCAGTAATGTATTAGGTGAATGAGTTTTGGAAGGGTCAAGTTATTCACAAGAGGGAAGGATGACTTTCTGGTCAAGCTTGTCATGAGCAACTGTGCTTGATAGAGTGGAAAGTTTTTTTATTACAAATTCCTCTAAGATTAGGCATTAGGGATTTTTTGAGGGAGTATCTTGTAGCAGGAGTGTGGGTACTGAAAAATGGCTTGAATTCAGAAATGTCTTGCTGCATCAGTGGACTTTGTTTATTGTTTTCCTATTAAATTGAAATGAAAATTTGTTTCAGAATTACCTCTTTCAAGGAATGACCCTAGAACATACATACTGAATTGAGCAGATCAGATCAATTTGGATAAAACATTTGGAAACTGTGAAATTTCCTCCCAATATCTGAGACCTCTCCAGTCTGCACTGCTTCTGTTTTCTTCTTGCTCACACTTGGCAGTACCTTATGCCAGGGGTGGTTGAATTAAAGTCAATAGGCTAGATTATGTCCTGAGGACTTGACCCACAGTAATTGTGGTATGTTGCTGAGCAACCTCACAGGACTCCCGAGGAATGAGCTGTGCTTAGGGAGCCACAATTTACTTTTTTTTTTTTTTTTCCAAGGGTTTTAGCAGTTTGTTGCCAGAAAACTTCTACTTAGCTTTGTTCCAGTTCTTGCACTGTTCTGAACCTTAGCTGTTCTCCAGCTACCTGTCCTAGGAGAAGCAAATGAGGGCTGGTTCCCCAGTCTCCCACACACTTATGTTCCAGCAAGCAGTTACTTAGAGGTCTTGTTCAGAAGCCCACCACATCAAAATGAATCTGGACAGCACTGAGTTGCTCATTAGTTGTAAAAAGACAAAAAACAGTCTGGGTTAACGTTATGGTAAAAAACAGACATTTTTTTTTTCATGCCTACCAAGGCAAACAACTTTTAAATTTTCCTTTGAGCAAGTTATTTGCATTAAGTTCATATTCTGTGGTTCTTTCTGTTATGAGCTGAAAAGAGCCAGTTCTTTCAAGGCCAGATTTACTGCTGAGCTTTGTGAGGGAAATAATTATTTTCAGAATAAAGTGACTTTTATTTCAGATCAGCAGGTCTGCAGGGGGAGTGGAGCTACTCCAATTTAGTTTATTTTTCAATACATCTTCCCATTAACTTCTCCATATAAAGTGAGCACCCAGTCTAGCATTGTTGAGGAGTTGTGCCACCACCATTTAAATTGGTTGCTCATCAGAACAGTTTATAGAGCAAACCAGCACCATGATTAGAGAGTTATGACATAACTTACCATAGATGCTTACGGTATGGTACAGCCACAAATCAGTATTGCAAAGAGCTTACAGGAAAATATTTTAATTTTCACAAATAATAAGCAAAGTTTTTTAAGCCTTTCTTAGAGAATCATAGAATATCCGGAGCTGGAAGGGGCCTAGCCAAATCACTGAGTCCAGCTCCTGGCTCTGCACAAGGAAATGCTTGGACAGAACTGCTAGGCTGAGAAACAGTTTGGCAATGGGGCCTTAAATGTTTTAAAATACTTTTGCTGCAAATCCATGGTGCATGCTATTAATATTCAGAGGGGAAAACAAGCCTCTATAATATTGATGTTCTTACTGTTCACATGAACTCTACCTGTTAGGACCTACAGGTGATGACTGCTGGGAAGCTGATTTTTTGTTCTGTTAATGCACAGAATTTCATGTTTCATGTCTCCATGCAAGCTGCATGAACTTGCAAGAGGTATTGTAGCTTGTAAGAGTAAATTTTAAAAATAGCTGCTTTGATGATGGGTATGAAATTTGCACCTGCAAAAGGTGAAATCTCTCTATTGGTGTCTTTCCCTTGAGAAGCAGTACCATTTAACTGCTCCAGATGAGACTTAGTAGTCTTGGGGGCTTTCTGTGTATTAATTTTACTTGATAGCATGCTTTTTGTAGGTGTTAGGTAAGTCACCTGTTGGGAAGGTGTAGAAGAAATCTCAGGAAGAGCCTTTCCCACAGAAAGGTTTGGAATCTATAAACTGGTAGTCAGGAGGCTTTTTGTTTAGTGATGCTAGAATTGCCAATTATAGCTCATTTTTTCTTTGCAAAACTTGGTGTTTCTTGACTTCAGTAAAGAGGATGTAAATAGAAAACTGAATGTAATGAAATGAAGAAAAAGATTTAAAAGGGCATTTTAGGCCCTGACATTGGCAAATTTCTCTACACAGTAGAGGAAAGGACTACAGAAGCACTGATAGCAGAAATGAACTGTAATTAGCCAGCTCCATTGAGAGAAGGCTTGGGGGTTTCCTTCCCCTGCACAAATTGCCTGAAGCTGAGCATGTGGGAGCTGTTGTTCACTGCTCTGATCTCCCACTGGAGCACCACTGGTTTTGTTCCTTATGAACTATGGACTGCTGTGACTCTGTTCAGCAGCTGGCTGTTAATCATTATGGACTCTTACCAGGTTTGGCTTTGGGAACCTGTAAATAATCAAACTGGGGTTACCTTTAGCTGTGTCTAGCTGTTGATCAGACATCCCCACTGTCACACAGGAAATGGGGAGCAGCTGGCCCACATCTCATAGCGACCTGCTGTCTCATTCCACACATCTGCTATATAGTGCTTAAGCAGGGAGACTGGTGAATGCCTTCTTAAATGGATGCAGTATTAAATGAGTGTGGGAGGAGGGCAAGAGACGATTATTCATTGATCAACATGAGAATCTGTTTTGTCAATCCTAACTTAGTGAATCCTACTACTAGTACACTTGAGTGAAATACTTGGAAAAGAAGCCCTGTTTGCAGGTTCCCTGCAGGCTCTTTCCTGTTGTATTGGTTCTATACTATGTTCCCATCACCATTATAGCCTGTAGAAAACAAAAAGCCAATGTGACATGGTGCGGGATCACAATTAATAGTCAGGTAAGCAAAAGCTGCAAGTGTAGTTCTTCCATCGTGACATCCAATGTGCTCCATTAATCTGTCATCAGAAAAATGCCAGGCAGGTCTTGGTGGAAGGCTGTACCACATCTGAACTTGGCCTTAAGAAAAATACTGCTGGAGTGGAATGGCTGGATTTGGTGCATGGAATTGGAGAAGATAGCTGACTAATTTGCAGATATCTCAGTAAAGAGCTGCAGGAGTGAATAAGGGAAAAGGGAGAAAAAAAGAGATCACTGCAAAAAAAAGGAAAACTTTGCAGAGAGAAAACTTGAAGTGGTGTTTGTGTTGGGATAATAGAGGAAACAACACAGTGTGAAGTATTCTACTGCAGTGAAGGAGAGGCAGTGCTGGCATGCAGGTGAAGTAGAAGCAGCAGGTGGACCTATCCTAAATGTTGCACAGGGATCACTCAACAGTGGGATCAGAGGTAGCAATGAGGATTTGGGTCACCTGTAGAAAGAAGCTGCAGTTGGAAGTTATTCCAGCCATCCACCACAATTTTTCCTTATGCTTCTTAGAAACTCATTCCCATCACTCTGAAGTGAACCAGACCTTTTCCAACCAGTGTCAGTTTATCAGAAGTTCACAATTACATCCATAAATTCTACTCCATATTTGCTTGGCAGAACTCCTCTGGGTTGTCTGGCTTCTGCAAGCTCAAAATAATTAATTGGTTTTTTTCTTCCAAGACTTCAGTCAAGCTGAGATTCACTGATTTGTGATGCCACCAGATACTGGAGTGTGAATCCATCTGCTCTTCATGCAGAGAAGAAATAAAGGAAAGTACTAAGTTAAAAGCTTGGCAGCTGAAGAAATATTGGCAGCTGAAGCTTCCTTGGTGGTATTTCTTTTCATGTCCATTTTTTCATGTATGTAAGCCCTTTTGCTTTTCTGTGAGACTTTGAACATTTCAGAGAAGATAAACTGGAGGAGCAAAGTAAGTACGAAATAAAAGTAGCTGAGTTTACACAGTTTGCACAATGATATAAGGTTTTTTTTTGGCCATTATGGCTGGAAGCGGATGGTGATTGTCCCTCTGAAATCTGCTTCTGGCTGTTGGTTTTGGAGACCTTTTTTGATGGCCAATGTTTGGGGTTTTTTTCATCAGAAAATGATTTGGTAAGCTGCTGTCTCCTACTCACAATAGAGTATGCATATCAGCATAGAGTCAAATCACTACAGATTTGTTGGTACCTTGGCAGTCTCTCCTAAGAGACTGCCCACACAGAGTGTTAACAAAATAAAAAAATTGCATAAAGTAATAGGGACACTTAAATCTAAGAGTGAGGGGAAGCAGAAATTTTGGTGCAGCCATTACATATCTGGTTAAGGTAGTTTACAAATTGCTTGACACTAAATTACTGCAATATTTTTGTTTTACTTAGCATTTTAAGCATTCCCAGAGAAGTAGGGAGAAGGTTGTATTTTATCAGTCTCTCACCCGTGATTTTGACACAGAAGCATTTTATAAGTTACATACATTTTTCATCCACTGAGATGTAGATGTGGTAGTTTATCTGTGCAAAGGTCCAAGTTAAAACATTCTCTGAATCAGAAGAGGATTCTTCTGTTTTTAAAGCTGTGATCAAGGAGGATTTCAAGGACATGATCACCTTCATCATTTGTAAACCTCTCCACTCAGAAGAAAGTAACTTTAGAGGAAGACTTTTACTCTAATAAAATGAAAGATATGACTCTATCTTGTATTGCTTTTTACTGTTTCCTATTAATCTGGTGACATTTTAGGAATACTACCTTTTTTGACTTATTATTCTTAGCTAATGCATTTCAAACCGAGGCCAGTCTTAATGCAAACTAACCTTACATGTGTAATTCCTTGCCTTAAACTTATAAGCTGCATGAAGTCCAGCTAAGAATGACACAGTGTATTTCTCTACTTGTTTTACTCAGTATGAAAATAAATACAGTAATTTACTTATCTCTATGGTAACTTGGTCACCAGTGTGACTATATAAGAATGAGTAAAATACAAGCAACTTAATTAATTGCATCCTGTTACTTCAGTAATAACCATGGACAGCAATTGTGGTTTATCTATAATTCTTATATACAAAAGACAAATGGGAGTTTTTGTCATTTGTTGTTGCTAGATTTTGTAGTACAATAGCATGTACATTAATGGAGGAAGGAGTAGAAAATCAGGCTTTAATTAAAACTTTCCATGTTGCACCAGGATAACTTAACACTGCTCATAGTTCAGTGTGTGGCCCAGAAGAGACTTCATGTGAATATCAACACAGCAAAAGTTGAAGCTGTCTCATGTAGGAATGCTCCAAAAGACACATTTCACAAAAAAAAAACCCAAAAAACCAAACCAAAACAAACCAAAAAAACCCAATGAAGAGTCCAAGTTAGATACTGTTGTACAAGCTCAGTACAGTGTAATCGCAATTAAAGAAAGTTTGTGTGCCAGTATAATTGGGTGTGAGATTAAAAATATTACTTGTGTGTGCAGAGTGCCCAGTGACTGGGAAGAGGCAATCTTGTGGCCAAGTGTTTATGTACTGGAAAAGTACAATCTTGTAACTCCTGAATGGAATTATTTAACCAGCTGAAGAAGTGAACTAAAAGACAGAATGTGACTTTCATGATACTTTGTGGCCCAGCCTTTCTCTCCAGTAAAACCTTTCCACCTTGATGGGAATACCTGCAAAATTGACTTTCCTACTCTTTTCCTTTTCAATAAAAAACAGACATGGTAAAGTACAACAAAGCAAGGTGTGGGTGACTCTACAGACAATATGGCAACCACACTTTTGATTTGGAAAGTAATCAAGTGTTTATGAGTTTAGGTAAAACTCCTGTTAATTAGGAAGAGAGTGGATTTTTAAATTAGAATGGCCCACAATTAGCATATGCCTAGTGTAAGCTCTAGCCATAATTTTTTAGTGATTGTTTGCTGATTTGAAAAGCTGTGAAGAACAAAAAAGTGTGGTCTTTCAAACCATACAGCATTATCCTGGAATTCCCCCTTTATCTGTTTTATATTTCAGAAGCATTGCCTTTACTTATGAACTTGTACATTAAACCCTCTGCCCTCAGTGTTACAGATTAGCTACTGCTTGAGACACTGGAAAAACACAGAAGCAAAAGAAAACAGAAGAATCTGCTGTTTTCACTTTTGCACCGTGCAAGTTGTGATGCATGTAGGATGTCTGTAATTGTTTAATACTTTCTGCATTACTGTAAGCAGAGTCATCTTGACAGGAGCAAGATCATGTCTGTGCTGCATCTGACAGCAAAGTGTATCCTGGTGAGATGTGGAAACAGCAACAGCACTGTGACTGTGGCAGCAGTTCCCACTCTGTGTAAAAGGAGTTGTCCTCCTCAGAGAGAATATCAGCCCACACCTCTTTGTTCCCAGTGGCACATCTCTTCTGGTGCCCTGATCAGCTGGGCTATCACATAGGTGTCACACAGACATATCTTTATCTTGAACTGGCAGTGACTGCAGTCACTGTTTTCCAGTCATACAGGAAAATAAAAAGGCAATTAGCTCCAGTGGTAAGTTTGCTTGTTGACTCCTACAGGGTCCCTAATCCTGAGAGTTAGTGTAGCTCCCACCTACTTAGTTCATGCAAGAAGCTGCATTAACTTCTTTTGTACTTCATGTGAACAGGCAGCTGCTAGGCTCAAATGCTATACGTAGTACTGGCAGTTCAGGCTGAGCAGCTCTTTGCTCTTTCCGTAATGACTTAATTTTGATATTTATGAATTGAGATGTGGTGACTAGTTCCCATAAGGATTTTGAACTACTCACCTTGGGAATATGCTTCCCCAAAAAGTTAGCTCTCTGTGCAGTCCTATGTCAGCCTAGGCACTACTGATCAGGTGCCTGATCTTTCCTAGGTGCCACTTTGCATGAGCAATACTTCTGCTCGTGTTAGGATGGGGAAGGATGCACAAATATCAAGTTGAGGTGAGATGATGATAAAAAAATGAAGTCAGTTTGTTTCTCAGAAGATGATTCCCTAAATTCATGGATGTAAACAGTAAAATTAATATGACTGCTTGTTCTGGATGTTCTTTCCCCAACTTAGTTAAGTACCTGTGACTCTCATTGCTTTCACTGACAATTGATTCTGATATTGCTCCAGTTTTATGTGAATTTTGAATTTCAAAGAATTCAGACACCTTCTGAAATTTCATCTGAGTTGCTTTGATTTTATTGTATCCTCCCTTCTTTGTTTACACCTTCTTTGTAGGAGGTATTTCTACAAAACAGGTGAGCTTTCTATGCTGAAAACTGAGATTTTTTTTTTCCCAGTGCACTGGTGAAATTTCCTTTTGCTTCATGCTCCAACAATTGCAATAGGAGATAGAAGCACTGCATGTTCCATTTTTACAGTCTTGCAGTAATGCCATTGCTTTGGGGCATGTTGTGAAAAGCTTACCACATCCTTGTTTAGTGCCTGGATCTGCATTCCCACAGCAGAGAGACAGACATTCGCTCCAAGTGTAAGCTTTGGTCTGGTGTTTAAATATAGCACAAATATTCAGAAAGATTTTTCCCTTCTCATGCCCTCCTACCCTTGAGCAAATCTCTTGTATGATGTTGTGTTCCAGATGTTCTTCTGAGAAGCAGAGGGGAATCACTGGGGTTTGCATGATGGGAGATAAGTTGTGGGGTTTTTTCCATTAGCTCTGCCAGGCAACCTGAAGTGTGAGATCTCAACAAGGTAGATGGGCTTCAAAACTGGGATGAAGGAGAAGAGACAAATATTCCATCACTAATAGAATTTCTTGATGTCACCGGCTTGTTCTGTTAACTTTTTTTATTACTTTTGTTCTCCATGCTGATGCCTTAAAGCAGCTACCTGAAAACAGAGGCTAGACAAGATTAAGAGAATAAAAGTAGGTATTTATTTGAAGGGCCTTCAAAGGTACACTCTGGGCAGTCAAAAGTCTCCACCCAAGATGGACTCTGGGTCACAGGTTCTTCACACTTTTATAAGTTTGGTCCATTTGCATATCAGGGTTAATTCTCCAATTATAATTTCAGTTAATGATGTAATTACCCCAAGTTTGCCCCTCCTCTCAAAGGCTTTCACTTTACACAGTGTGGAGCCTGGGACAACAAGGTGTCCTTGAGGTGCAAACCTAGAGACACTTTGTTATGTCTAACCAGCATGAGAGAACAGTAGCTAAGAGACCACACAAAACTTCAAAGTTACACACTAGGCAGTACAGGATTTGAAAAATAGAAAAGTTAAAACCTAAGGCATCAATGCAACCAATAACCGCTGGTGCAAAGGTGAAGCCTGTGAGAATGAAAGATTTGTAGGCTTTGCATAGGCCCTTTCACATTCTGGGTTTGCACTTGAATTTGTATGCATAGCTAAATATAAATGCAAAGATTTAGTTATGCCAGTCCTGAGAGTCTAAGGCATGCATCCAAACCTAGCAGTTCAGTGGCAGGCTGCAAGCATCACGAGTTGTTCTGCCGTCTCTGAGGTCTTTGCAGGGAGCAGTGGAATATTAATGATGGAAACAGGACAAATCCCTCCAGAGTCAAAGTGTTCTTCAGTTCACTTTCTGGCAATTTCACTCTTTGACAAACTGGACCCTTTCCTTTTGGACATACCCTGATTTTCAGAAAAAGACTTCTAAGATAATATTCCTGCTATATGGTTTGTTCCTCCCTGCAGTTAGAAGAGGTGTAATGGAGAACCTGTTCACCTGCACTATCCTGGCTCATTTGTTTTGCTTCCTCACACATCTTTACAGAGACTGAATTGTGCGTTGTTAAGTTTTGAGTTTTTTTCTGACTGTATCTATTTGCTAAGGTCATTGAAAAAATATTCCTGATGGTATTGCACAACATTAGAATCTGAGTCGATACACAACACACTCATACATTTTTCCTTGCCTTTGTTAGGTCAGAAAGGTGTGCCAATCACCTTTCAAGACAGATACAAAAGGCTATGAAAGACTTTGCATTCTGATTTTTACTATAGTTACAATAGGTCAGAAATGAAATATTTGCTCAGAACAGACAGGAGGGGCCCTGACTTGCCAATGTAAGTTTTTAGCTCATTAAGAAATTTAAAATAAATGCATTTGACTCTCTTTTTGTGTGGATACTGTGTTAAAAAGAGTCATCCGAGAGTCTTAGGCAAGGTGAACACTGTCTACGTGACAAGGAATGAAAAGGGTAATGCAGAAGTAGAGAGAAATGAGCATATTGGATGTTGCAGATGGAATTAATAATGGACCTGTGTCAGAAATAAGGTACATAATTTATGTTTGACCTGTAAGAAGTTCAGCACAGAATCTTAATAGTTTCTTAAGAGCTTTCAAGATTTCCCTTTATTTCCTCAGGAACTTGCAGTTTGCAGCAGCATATGGGATATGTGGAGTAGATGTTTTTATGGCTCTTCACTATATGTTCCCAGACCACCTTTACTGAAAATGAGGATTTCTGCAATTAATTCAGTAGTGGCTTTCCTTCTGTCATTTCCAAAGTTGAAGTATTATCCAAGTGAAGTGGTAACTTAAGTCAGATGAATGCTTCTTCCTTTGGATCTGACCATGAGAGGTGTTATGTGCCATTCATTTCCACTGACTCCAAATGGGAGCAGAGAGTGCACAGGATCTTGCCGATTCTGGCCTTTAAATTGCAAATGAGTGTAGTGCTTTTGATGTTCAACACTCAGGGATACCCTTCTTTTTACAGAGTTGCTAATTACCTGATTCATTAAAAGTAGTATTATATTGCTGTGAATGCAAGTTAAGCCTTTCTTTCAAACCTGATGCTGAACTTCCCAAAAGCACAGTAACCTGATGTCAACCACCTGCTTATTTTACATCCTACTCATGTGAAAAACTGATGGTTTCAAAAAGGCTCCCCACCTTTTATAAACTGTATTTGACAAAGCATCTCTAACACCACAGTATATGTGCTTGACATACTTAACAATTCAGATTTCTGAAATTTCATATGATGGAATTGGTAGATACTGAAAGATATGGAAGGTGATAGTGAAATTCCACCTTGATTGTCTTCATGTGTATTTCTGATAAATTTGAATCTCTACTTCCCTCTAGCTGCTGTTCTGTCTCTGTGTCCTTATTGCTGGGGGGCCAGCAGAACTTCTAGGTTTATTCTCACTTGCATGCTAGGTCCTTCCTCCTATAGCTGTGTCATACCACCTACTGTGCCTGCTTCTGCCTCAGTCACACAGCTACTGATGTTAAGCAGACATAACTCCCAGCTAGTTTGATTTGAGCACCGTGCTCTGGCAGCGTAGCAGCAGCTGTGCCATTTGGCATCTTGGTAATTCCATACTGTAGCTCCTTAACTACACCTCAGACTCTGAAGTATGGCATTGCATTGCTACATGCTTGGCTGAATACCTGTGAAGGTATTTTTGCAGCCCTGAGAAGCCGAGAGTAATCCCAGGCTCTGTAGAATTAGTGTATTAGGTCCATGCACACAGCATGCAAAGCCTCTGAGATGCTCCCGGTGAGTTGAATTCCCGTGCACCTCAGAGGATGTTTGTCAGAGCATTGCCAGGGTGATTTGCAAGAGTGAGACCTGATCGTGCAAACCCTGTTTGGCAGAAAATAACTGTGGTAGAATAGGTAATCTCACAGAGCTGGCATTTAGATAATTTCTGCTCTGCTGCATGCTTGCAAGTGATTTTTACCATCTCTTAGTTGTTTTAAGTGGAAGACAGAACTTTCAGGAGTTCAGCCACTGTATCAATTCATACAGTTGGTCTGGTTTATTTTCTGCTAGCTTAGCTGCTTAATTTTCTTTCAGTCACAAATAAAATGTACTTAGAATAAGCCTAAAGATTACTTTATCAAAGAGTCATATGGGGCTGCAAATTTACAGCAGTGAAGTAGGCTATACCTTAGTAACACTATCAAAGTTGCAGAACAGTAAGCAAGCACATGAGAGTGGATCAAAATTTATTGTGTAGTTTCTAGATTCTTCTGCTGCTTAAAATGGTTCAAAGACCTAATGAAGCCTCCACAGATTAATGAAAATGTGAGTCTATTTGGCACATGGTCATTAGGTGGAATATGATTCATATCGCTACCATCCCTTAGTACAGTAGTGGCCTGCTAAGTTTAAAAAATATTGAACAAATTAGTCTGTTATTTCCACTCTTGGTGGAAGATTCAAAATATGATATATAAGTACATATATTGTAAGTACCATCTAAATTTTCTCTCTCCATCTCACATTTGGTCCCTCTGGATTAATGGCAACACAGTGTGAGGAAATCCGCACTCTCTCTCCTTTGTTAGCATGTGACTGGGGTTTATGAAGTCTGCCCTGCTTAAAACCTTCCTTGCTTAAAACCTTCCAAAATAGCTTTTTTCTTGCACAGCATCACAGCCACATAGTTACAACTCTGGCCTGGTGCTCAGTGATCAAGTACAACTGATAATCCTTTAAAGTTTGAGAGCATCTTCTGCTTTGCCAGCAGGCTGGATATTTACTTTTGTGAAAACAAATTTTTGGCTTTGTAGAGAGGTGTGTTTGAGAAAACAGGCACCTGGGGTAGTTTGTGCAGCCAGGTTCTGCCCCGGGGAGCAGGTAAAGGAGCCCAGGTGCCTCCTCTGCTCCAGGCCAGGTGGGGATTTGAGTGAATAGGTGAAAATACCTGCTGTTCTAGAGACTGGAAAAGTGTCCCAGCAGCTGCATGGTTTCAGGCATGCCTGCTTTGGTATGCCAGCTCTGACCTTGAGAGCGGAGAGAAGTTGCTGGATGTGCCAGGATCCGGCTACCCTGGAGACCGGGAGCACAAATGAGCCGGCTCCTTGCGTGGCTGGAGGGTGAGTCACGCTTTAGAAGAGCTGGCATTTTTGACACTGTTGCAGCCCTGAGTTTCCTACAGCTAATGAGGTCCTGGGTTCAGTGGCTGGGCTGCTGTGTCTCCCCACAGCGAGGAGCCCTGGCAGGTCCTCCTGGGGCGTGTGAGCTAAACTGGTACAACATTACATGTGGGGCTACAGTGTTAAAAGGAAAACAGCATGGCGTCGTGGTCTGCAAAAAAACACCGTGTAAGTTTTGAGATCCGAGGCTGTGACTTGAGGGAACATTCTCTTTGCTGTGCTCATGAGAACTGAGCAAGGCCACAGTTCCAGTGGTGTTTCCACTCCTCTCCATCGTGGCAGCATGACCGCCCACAGCTGATGCTCAGCCCTGCTGTCACAGCCATCCCACTGAGTGGGGAAGCACGATTCAACCACCCCTCATCCTCCTTAATTGTATGCCTTGGTCTAACCAAAAAAAACCCAAACAACATAACTGATCTAATTTAAAAAAACAAACCAACAAACAAGAAACCCCACAACAGTTCCTTTTCCTCCTTACAGATCATGCCTCAGAATGAAAGCATGCCATATAAATTCAAGCAACAATGGTTGCTTGCAACTGGTGTGGGTTATGGTGCTGCAGCCTGTTTGATCTACTCTTGCCCCATCTGTTTTTTTTTTTTCCTCCTCTTTCCCCTTTATTTATAGAGGCCAATTAACAGTGCAGCCAGTTCTGTAAATTGGTTGCTGTTCCTATCGATCACAGAATTGATCAGCCTATAACCTAATTCCTCCATGCTTTTCCTGCCCCTGAGGTCCCTTTTGGTTAGCCTGTGCACTGAATGGCTCCGTGGATGCAGATGGAAGCATCAGGGACAGCTAGATGACCCCGCTCCTTTCCGCAGGAGGTCAGAGTGAATGTTGGTCCACTCTGTTTATGAGATTCAGCCTCGAGAGGATGGTGATGGGTCATGAAACATGTGAGAGAGATTGATTTTCATCATCACTGAAAGCATATGGGGAACTACATCCAGTGTGGTTCAGATCACATGGGTTCGTATCCTTAATGAACGCTTTTTTGTGTTGACCTCTACTGATAATTACCATGGAAAAGTAAACTGAGATGGCCAAGCTTTTTTAGTATTTTACTAGTAATTGATGATGCTGGTCAAAGAAAAAAACAAATAAGCCCTTTATCAGTATTATTTTATGTTTACCTTGTGCACATAAGTGTTTGCTGAACTGCCCAGAGCTTGTGAGAACAGGAATGGGATGTGGAACACATTCCCCTCATAGCATAACTACTTCAAATGGTTGTGGTAGAAGAGCTGTACTGCCTTTTGCAAAGGGCCTGGCTTTCATCAGAAGGATTTTTTTTTCACCTTTTCATAGCACTATGTTTCTTGATTTAGTATTCCCCACCGCTTCACTCCATCTGCATTTGTTTCTTTCGGAGGGAAGCAAAGGATCTCGCCAGCTCTTCCACTTCTGTTTTGAAGTTGTTCCCTCTTCCCCCACTCACCTTCCAACTCATGGTTTGTAAAAGTGTTTATGTATGAAGGTACTTTGGGAACACTTTTCTGATGAGAGGTTCTTGTTTTATGTATTCTAGAAGTAATTACGTAAATACACTTCAGTGACATGGTCTGCAAATGTAGTTTTACGCCAAGAGACTTTCTTGCCATCTCTCAGATACCTCAGCTCTTAGATAAGAACCAAATTTCTATGTTCTTTTTCAGGGAAGTTTTATTTGGTCTTTTCTAGACTCCACATTAGTAAAGTTGAGAAGTTGAGATAGAATGCTATTTGATATCTGGAGTTTTGTCTTCCTTTGGAAATATGCAGCTTTGCATGTTTGAAACCCAACTGCAATGCTGAAGAGGTTGTCCCATGGCAGCTTCAGCAAGCATCTCTAAAATTTGCAAGTTTACATTGATTTAGGCTACTTCTTAATTTTCTTAGCACAGTGTGGTGAGTAATTTTGTTCTTCAAAGACCTGAGCACTTTTCAGAGTTCATATAAATCTCAATTGTAAAAATACACTGGGCAGGGAAAGAATTTAAAAGACTCCTACTGTTTTCCCAGACCAGCAGCCAAAACACCTTCTTAGTTTGTCCACAAGGGAGGCTGTATGTAAAAGATGTCAAGGAAGTGTTGTATGTGGATTCTGATACCACCTCTCCCAGAAATGTTTTTTGGTTATTACTACATTGTAAACCAACAGTTGTTTCAGATAAGATGGTGGCAGGAATGTCACCTGTTTACAGTCATTGCTTCATCTGCCTCTTGAGTTTTTTCTTTCTGCATGCATTTCTGCAAGTACCACTGTCCTTTCTCTTTTAATGACTCTTCCACAGTCTCTCCTAGAGAAGTTCTGATTTAGATGAAAAGAGAAATCATAAGCTGTTGGCTGATAGCGTAAGGGGAAATTGAAATGATGCGCTGTTCTCCTTCCTTTATCTTTGATGCTAGAGGTTTGCATGTGGTGAACTGTTAAAATAATCTGCTCTGCCTTTACAGAGCTTGTTTGCATTTGTTGCCACTATTAGCCAGGAAAATCTTCCATATTATTAATAGTATTTACTTGGCTTTGGCATCATACTCAGTGTAAATTGTTTCTTCAGCTCAAAATATAGGTGTTTTCAGTTTCCTGTTTTGGCTTTTCCCTTCTTTCTGTCTAAATCTGCACAGGATCAAATCAATGCACTTGAATTTTAGGTTTTGTACATTTTACCTTTGAACAGACACCTACTATTCCTGTCCAGATAAATCTGAATGACTCAGTGTTTGCTTGGTGGGCCATGTAAATTTTTTTTTCATGCTGAGAGAAGAGACTTTTTGAAATATGATTATTTTATTCTCTCTTGATAAATTTGCAGTATTATCTTTGTCACCTTAAAAATGTTGATACTTGGTCAATTTCTAACTTACATATTTTTAGCACTTCTCTTCCAAACTAGGTATCGTCATGTCGTCCTAGTAGCTTTTGTTCTGCAACCTTTTCTAAAAAGGTGGACTACATCTTGTGAATACTTATATGTGTATACTTTTTTATATGTGTAACAATAATCACTACATCTGGAAATTTCCTCTGTTTTGTAGCCTTTGGGGGGTTTTTGACAGTGATGAGATAATTATTAGCTTTCTGTGGCTTTCTTCACAGGCTTCTGGACTGGCTAAATAAGAGATACCACCTTTCACCAGGGATCTGCTGTTTGCCAGTGATATGGTTCTCCTAAACCCAGGGGAGCACTGAGATTTTGCTTCTTAAACTGTTGGTGTTTTCAGGCAACTGATTTTCTGTTAAAGCACTGAGGCAGTGGAGTCCCTGTGATAAGCATCTCTCTGATGTTTATCCAGTAGCTGATCTTTGGCCAGAGTGAATAGACCAAGAAATGGAGCCTAGTCCAGACCGAATCACTTGAGATGCCTCTGGTGGTGTGAGCTCAGTTGTGTTGAGAAATGAAGGCCATCTTGATCTTCATTGTAATTTCCTGTTATCATTTAAAGCCATGGTGTACCACTGACATGTATGTGTTTGTGTGGATCCAGATACATATCAGCAGAAACGACAGCCAGAAGTTTTTGATCACGCTCGTTCTCTGGTTTCTGGATTCTTGGAAAATCCCCAATTCTCTCCTTAGTGCCTGAAAAATAAGGGCATATCCCTTTTTCTCTTTCCATCCCCCAGCTTTTCTGGATGGATGATTGTAATTACACATTGACTTACTGATAGCGAAATTTGATACAGATGAGTACAGTTGAAGGGAAGTCACTCAGCCTTTCTCTCTGAGGAGGCGTAAGCAGCACTTTGAAGTCGCAGTTTGGAATGGGAATGGGTATTTATTAACAGGAGTGTAGGTTGCACTCCCCACCCCATGAAGCCGAGGGCTGTAGGATGCCAGATGAGCTGTGGCAGAGCACAGCTAATCGCACACTGCCCGGGGTAAGCGTGTATAGATTGCCCTTGTAAATCGCTCTCAGAAATCCTTTTAACTGGGTGATGGGCCTTAATTTTGTTTTATGACATTTGTTCTGGCAGGTCAGTAACTGTTTATGGATTTGATGACATTTCTGCTGTCACAGGGGTCCTAACAGAAATACGTCCATTTGCTTAGCTGTCCTGAGAAGGCACGGGCATTTCACAGAAGGCATGACCTGCTGGGATTTTTTTTAAGAGAATCACTTCCCTTTGTGGCAGTTATGTCTGTGTATGTCTGTGGCAGCTGCTTTTTCTCAGATGTGGAGGCAAGGAGCATCCCAGTGGAGAATAACTTGCCTGGATGTAAGTCAGGAACAAATGAATGTTTTAAATATTGTGACAAATTCAGTGTGTTTCATTGCCTTTACACTGAAAGAGGATTAAAAGATTTTTGAAACAGAGGTCACTTCAGAATGTTTCTAATACACCATTATTTGTGGAGGGTTTTATTGGGTTGTTTTGAGGGGTTTTTTTGGGGAGCAGGGTTGGTTTGGGGGTTCTTTCTGTATATGGTAGTCAAACTTTATATTTCTTATGGAGCACTTACTGTAGACAGTATCGTGCCATAATCTCCACTTACATTACAGAGAATGTGGACGTATATGTCTAGAGGAACTTGCTTGACATAGATCTTCTGTTCCCTTAAGGGCTTTAGATTTGGAGGAAGGATTTTGATTATATTTTTGTCTTGTCAAGATGTTTTTCCATTTTAACATGCAGGTCATGGACCCTTACATATTAACCCTTAACAATTCTTTTACATGTGCAGCAGTGCAAAACTTACAATAAAATCTTCTGAGTGTACATTTTTCCCATTTATACCATGGTGCAGAAACAGTCCTGCAAGTCTTCTAGAGTAAAAAAATTAACTGCTGCTTTGGAAGAAAAAGTTTGCATGAGTTCATTTAGAGAAAGCTGCCTTTCCAATACGATGGGGTGCTTCAACCACCAGCGCTCTGAGATTTGAAACAGGGTGGTTGTATACAACTGCAGCTGCTGATACATACAGCTTTGCTGCATTGTTTTGTTTTCTCTCCATCCTAAAACCATGTGTTTGAATGAAATAACCATGTGATGGCCTTTTGTATATGTTACATGGCATGCCAGATGCCTGCCAGACCCCAAGTGCCTTTCTGGCAGGAGATCATCGAGCGGGCAGCTCACTTTGCCCTCTTCTCACAACTACTCAGAGCTGTGGAGGGACGGACTGTGGCACTACAGACTCCTGCAGTTTTCTCCCTGGGCCTTTTCCACCAGAAGTCCTGGGATGGGACTGAATATGCCAAGGTGCTCAGCAGGGATGCTTGCATGAGTTTGATGTGTGATAGGGATGTCCACATGCAGGTCAAGCAACAGGCACCTCTCCAGTCGTGACATAAAACTGGGGAGAAGCTGCAGAAGCTTACCTGGCTCACTTCAAGAAAAGCTCTTTGCCAGAGCTGTTGTCACTGCTCTATTTTCCTGGTTGAGAGAGAACTGGTTTTCACAGAAGAACATTTGATATTTTTAATATCTGTTTCTGAGATGAGTCCAGAGCTAAAGAACCATGTTTAAAGCTCCGAATGGATCAATGTCAATCTTGGGGAATCTGATAAATTCATATTTAGGTCAGCCCTTCTTGGGGCAACCTGTGGAGAGCAGTATTTTAGAACATGTGGAGGCTTAATAAGGCAACCCTCTCTAATTGGCCTACTTTAAGAATTTTTTAACAGACCTGACAGCAGACAGCTGATTTTAATGGTTTTTAGCAGGTAGACAGATCTCCTGGCAGATCTGTGCTTTCCTCTAAGTTAGCGAGATAGTGAGTACCTGTTTGCAAGGTAACCTTTTGCTGGCACGGTAAGAATACCGGAGGAACAAGGGGTGCTTTGAAATGCCTTATCTCTCAATGTGATTCTGCCTCTTTTCCAGCCTAAGTACTGCAGAAACTGAGCAGGACTGGGGTAGGCAGATGTTGCTAAAAGCATCTAATCAGAGCCTCAGTCACTGGAGTATCTACTTGCTGTTGTCCTGCTTCATGTACTATGAATTTTCGAGAGCTCGAGCCAGATTTCATAGACCTGAGCATCAGACAGAAAAACATTTGCCGTAAAAGGGAAAGGCACCCTCTTCCTGCCTGGAACAGCCTGAGCTGGTTAAGAGCACAGAGCCGCTATTGTTCTGCCCTGGGAGATTGTGCTAAAAGCTTTGAAGCAGCGTTTGCATGTAGGTGTCAGTTTTCTAAGCAGGTGGGTTTTTTCTTCTTTCTTTGTTTTAAAAAAATAGGAAAAGAAAAAAAGGAAAGAAAATGAAAGAAAGAACCCTGAACCCTCACCTCTCAGCCTTTTCTTGGCATGGCTGTTTGACTTGGTAATTGTTGATTTTACAAGGTGTTGTTTAGGCTTCCCAGTTTTTCTTTGGCCTGGCTATTAAACTTCTGTTCTTTGTTGGATCAAAATCAGAGTATACTCAGTGAGCTAGTGCAGGAACCTTGCCACCACAGATAATGGAAGTGCATAATGTTGTATTATGCAGTATATTTTGTGGAGTATTACAGGTGATACTGATAAACTATTGTGTATGTCTAGCACTTATATTTAAAACTCCTTTGTGAAACCAACAGGCTGCAGTATAAAATGGGCAGGAGTTTAAGGACTGTAATGCAATGGTGTTGTGTCTCAGCTGCACTTCTCAGCTGCACTGCCCAGCTCCTGATCAAGTTGCCCCTGGCTTCTATGAGCAGGGGTCATTAAAGTTTCAGTCTTGTAAAGCTAAGTCACTCTGAAATGTGTCATCCTGCTCTGCCTCTGCTTAAATCTCAGTCAAGTGCTAAAGGACACATCAAAATGTTTTTAATCTAGAATTTCGGGGCTGCTGAAGTTAACAGAGGATAAACAATAATCTTTCTCCCTGTGTGATTTTTCCCAATCTGCTGACCTGCACCTGACTTGGATTGTATGGAGAACAGGAATCAAGGGAAGTTCTAAAACATTTAAGCTCAACCAGTATTTGAGAAGGGCTAGGGAAGTAATTACCTTCTGCTTCACCATGTGATAATTTCCTGCTCTCTTTTAGCAAAATGCAAGCTCCTACCTGAAGTGGAAGAGAGAAGCATCTGTTTACAGATGAACATGAAAGTCAATGGGAGGGGGAAGGGTAGTATAGGAAAGAGCCTGGTATGTCATGCTTTATTACTCTTATCCCTTTCAGAAGGCAAATCTAGAGTGAATTAGAGCAAATGTGAAAAGCATGACCTTTCTTTCTTCAAAGAGCCTGTCGGGAGCACAGGGTGATTGAGCACTGGTGGAGAGAAACTTCTGAGCTGGCACATGCAAATTACTGGCCATGCAGGACAGGGGCCCCTACAGTCTATTCAAGGACATGATATTGCTGTAGCCAAAAATCAGAAAATAAATTCTGCAAGTGTAAAAAGTGGGAAAAGTAATTCTCCTTCTATCCATGGGGTTTTTTTATATTTTTTTATTTGTGTTTGCATTGGTCATTTAGTCTTTCACATGAAACTGTTAAAGCAAGGCTGATTTTTTTTTTTCTGAATGGATCATCGATGTATTGGACAACATGACTCCTGATACTGGAGTTTTAGGGAAGTCACCAGGACACACGTTTAAAAGGGTAAGAGTTGGCAGAGTGAAAACAGGGCTTACTAGAGAGGTTACTTGTAGCGATTCCTTGAAGTGAGCAGGAAAGACTTGACTTCTTTACTCTGGTACTGCCTTGGATGGTGGATAAATATGAATTTACTCCCCTGTTTCAAGCAGTGCAACTATGACATGAGGAAGACTGACTGTGTTCCCATTTGTCTGGTGGGTGTGAGTGTGTTGGGAGGAGCAAGGAGGAGAAGAGTGAAGATCACTGTCAGGAAAGGTGTGGTACCCTTGCAGAAGTTATGCTGACTTTCCTTAGAGCCCTCCTGACCTCGACTGCCATTAGGCCCTTGATTTTAGCACTCCTTCAGACAACTGAAGAGGTGTCTGGAGGGATAGGGCAATGCTGGATGAGTTGTTGGTGGCCAAGTGGGTGGAACTATGGTGAGCCCAGAAGGATTCACATGGAAGGTTCCATGAAGGCCACAGAGAAGTGTCTCAGGCAGTCAAGGATTTGCAGCATCTCGTGGCTTCCCCTTACTGCTGTTGCCATATCATGACCTTGCTCAGAAACTGTGGTCACTTGGTTGGTGTGGTACTGCCTCACCTGAGGTGGGTGTCCCTTCTCCCAAGGAACAACAGACAGGATGAGAGGACATGGCCTCAAGTTGCCCCAGGGGAGGTTTAGATGGGATATTAGGGACGATTTCTTTCCCAAAAGGGTTGTCGAGCATTGGAACAGGCTGCCCAGGATGTGGTGGAGTCATCATGCCTGGAGGTATTTTAGAGATGTGTAGGTGTGACTCTGAGGGACACAGTTTAATGGTGGACTTGGCAGTGCTGTGTTGGGCTCTGTGATCTTGGAGGACTTTTTCAAGCAAAATGATTCAATGATTCTATGCTTTGGCTCAGGTTTTGCCAAAATGATTGTCACTGTTGCGTTTTGCTACCTTCCCCTTGCTCTTCCAGAGGATCTGTGGGGATGTGCATGGAGCTGCATTTGAGATAGGTAAATGTCCTGCCTGGCACCTGCCTGCTCCATGGGGCTAACCACTGGGTTGCCTGCAGTATCTGCCTTTTGGTTCTTGGCCATTGTGAGTGGATCAGGTTTGTGCCTGCTGGGTTGCAGGGAAGGGAGGGGAGGTGAGGGGTCTTGCCAGGTGGATCTGCCTGTGCAAACCTCTTACATGAAACACGTAGAAAGGAGCAGAAACCATGGTGGAGGTAGGGATGCACAGCCTGTGGAGAAACAGGCAACAGCAAAATAAAAAGTCATTTGGAAATATGGTAAAGAAGCTGGGAAGAAAAAAACTAGTAATAACAAAAAAAAAATAGTGTAGTAAAACAAGGGAGAAGAAATGATACAATAAAATTAAGACAAATTTAAAAAAAATTAAGTTATAAGGAGTTTAATGGATTGCAAGACATTTTTGGGTGGAAAAAGAAATTATAAGTAGTTCTACATACCTTTAATCTCCCATAGTAGGAGAAATACTCAACTGAGGAAGTAAAATCTGTGAAACATCATTTTATGGCTAATAAATACATTTCTCTGGGATGCTGATTAGGGATGTAGGAATTAACAGCCTTAAAAATGAGGCCATTTGCCACCTTAAAATGTAAAAGGTTTGGGGTTTCTTTTGTTCTCAAATAAATAATTCAGTAACTTTTTATGAGCTTTAGAGAGCAAGCACTAGCATGGCAAAGTTAAGTTCTTTACCATCTCTTTTGATCTCTGCTAAGTCGCTGTTGTGAGAAGTGTAAATTGTCCTTGAGTTGAAGCTGCTGCATGCAGTACCTAAGAACAGAGTGCTAATTTAACTGGGACTGCACTGCCTTTGCACCAGCCAGCCAAGAGGGAAAGGGGAATTCTTAGGGCACGCTTTACCAAGCAGGATGCAAAGGTTTCAGCAGGGGCAAAAGGTCTGGTGCTTTGTCTCCAAAGAGCTTCTTTCAGAAGACCTGAAGTTGTTGAGGATGTGTGGAAAATGTTGAGGAACATCTGTTTTGAAAGAATAGTGTAGAACCCAGCAGAAAAAAAAGAGTGGGTGCAAATCCCTGGTGTATGTCTGTGTTTTGCTCGTTCAGAGAGCAGATGTGCCTAGAGAATAGTTATCTGTAAGTGGCACTGCCTGCCCTCTGCTGAAAAGGTGCAGCTGGGTTTGGCAGCTGTCCCCGCCATGGGCTGAATACGGGGAAAAATTGGTGTTGCTAAGTGGAAAAGGGGACCAATAGACTGATCAAAGCACAGAGAAGGAAAATATTTTCACCAAATGTAAGACATTCACTTTCCTTTTTGTCCACTGAGCTTATTTGAGAAAGCCTTTGTTGGCCTTATGTTGTGGAAAGTATTCATCTGCATGTTTTGAAAATTCTGCATTTAAATGACACCTTCATTCTTCAATCTGATTTTTATCGTGTAGGTTTCAAAGCAACCCCTTAAACCATCTTAAGTGTGTTTAACCCATAATAAAGGAAGATCTCCTTGTGTTTGTTTCTCTTTCCAGTGTGCATCAGGGAAGATGAAGGAAAGTTCTCTAATGAGCTGGGATAAAACCAGGTGACAAGATAGAAAGGGGAGAATCAGGGTGGCAGCAACAGGGGGATGTTTGGTAATGCAGCCCTAAAATGAAGAAATAGTGCATTTAGATGTGGATTTTTTCAAGCAGCTTGGGGGGAACAAAGTGCTTAATCTATGTGTGTCTGAACTCTAAATTTTGTAATGTAATGTAACAGAATTATTTTATTTGTGAAGGGTCGATTACAAGGAAATAAACTCAGGTGACTTTCTAGAATGTGTTACTTCTTTCTGGTTTCGGTAGGGAAAAGGACAATGAGATTTCAGTGTTTGTGATGTGCCATTAATAAAAGGTTAGTTTATTTTTGTATTTTTCAGTTTGCTATTCAGAGTACTGAGTACTTTAGGAGGAAGAGAAGTCTAGCATAGTGCAGGCTCAGAAGTGTTCCCAGTCTTCTTCATTTCTCTTTGTGTCCTGTGGCATTTTAGCTTCTTTGCACCCTACCTGAGTGATCTTCGTACATCTCAGTGAGGTGTTTGGCAGTAACCGTAATTTTTTTTCTCTTGGCTGCTGAGTGAGGAACAAGACGTTTATCTCATTCATTATGCTTAATTTATCATTAGAAAGATTCATGTGATGCTGATAAAGATGGATGTGAGATGTTTCTTCTTGTGCCTGATTCTGCCCTTGGTGTGGCGGGACACTATGAATCCTTGAAAGGAAAAGGAAAAGGAAAAGGAAAAGGAAAAGGAAAAGGAAAAGGAAAAGGAAAAGGAAAAGGAAAAGGAAAAGGAACCTACAGATGCTTCTGCAGTGGCAGTTCTGAGTAGTGCAGAGTTGCTAGTGCACAGTGCACTTAAGGGTTCACTGCTCAAAGAGTCGTAAAATGTAATGCTCTGCCATTTTCCCTTCTTTGTAATTGTAGAATATGTATGACAAAGCTGCTCCAACACAGAATTTTGTTTCTCATCTGTGGTAGTTTTCTTGATGAATTAATAGAAGCGTAAGTAGATACTAAGCAGCTTGTGGTTGCTCTACAATAGGAAAAGAAGATGCAATTCTCAGATTAATCAGCAGTTTACAGTCCCTATAAGCAGAATATTGATAAAGATTTTACAGATTTCTTTTTCTTTTTTGTTTGCAATGGTAGGAAAGGGAGGGAGAATTCTTGGGAAGGATGACAGATATGTAAGCATGGCAGAATGATCTCTGAATGTAGGAACAGAGAATGAAATAGAGATGGAAGCAAGTTTTGATATAGAAGAATAATGAAAGTTTAAATTAAGGAATGCTGAGCCAGTCAACTAAGGAAGCAAAGGTTATGTCGAGTTGGAAAGAGGTATTATAACTTAGAGCAAAGGATAAGCTCAACACAAACAAAAGAATGTTTTTACCAGGCAGAAAGATACCATAGCAAACAAACAAAGGTCGATGTAGCAAGTAGAAAAAAGCTCTAAGGATTCTCCATTGTAAGCTTAAATTGTAACATATTTACTCTTGTGATTGGATAATAATGACTATAACATGGTAAATACAGTAGTGGTGATAGGCTATAGGCAAATGTAAAGGTATTGTGTATGATGTTGATTGGCTGTTACATATGAAGATAACTCAGTAAAGTATATAGTACTTTGTAACAGAAGGGGCTTGAGGTCTGCCTACAGGTCTGTAGCTGGCAGCTGTAGGTGTGGCTCTGTCTGTCACCCACGACCCATGACTGCTCTAACATCTTGGATACAATAAGCAGCATTTTGAAGAGCCACCTGGAGTCCCACATCTCTCGTTTTAGGCTCTTAGAGACAATGACTTGTGAACCCATTTAAGTGTAGGGTCTTCACAGGAAAGAATGTACTTTTATGAGGGAGCATGTAATGTTGCAGGCATGTAAAAAATTTTCCATGTTGAATGTGGAATTGGATTTGCATGATAAAAATCACTGCACTTTGAAATCAATGCTTCAAGTACAGCTGAAGTATAAGTGAATGCTTGCAATTATTTTTCTGGGCTCCACAGGCATGTCTCTTCAGAATGATGAACTTGCCTAAAATTCTGCTTGAGTGAAACCAGGTCAGAGAGACATATAGTGAGGAAGGGAGGTTGTTTGGCACATTGGGATTGCAGAAGAGAAGCTGGCTGTGTGCAGCAGAGTGTGCTGCTCAGAAAGCAGCTCTTCAGTGAAGGCCTTGCCAAGGAGCCATAGCCGAAATGACAGCCATGTGGAGCAGAAGGGAAATGATAAATGTGCTGGTGTGTAAAAAAGCATGGCTTGGAGAGTTGCAGGAGACCAACTGCAAGAGTTGTGCTGCGAGTATGAGACTTAACAGGCCTATTCCCTGCTTATGCTTAAAAGTTTTGATGTAAGAGAAATAGGGATTTATGTTTCTGACAAATGGAAGATACTACAGATTCTACAGTCTACAGAACTCCCTGTTCTGGAGACTGTTCATTGCTCCAGAACAGGGAGAGTTTTATACATAGAGATTATAAAACTCTGCAAGTCACCTGTAGTTATCTTCAACTCCAAGTACCACCCTAAGAAGGAAAAGAAGAAAACTCTTGCTGTCTTCAGGTAAGAGTGACAGGATGGGACTTTACCTACCACCTGGGATCGGCCCATCACAAGGCAGACGGTTAAGCAGAAAGAAATAAGCATAACATGTTTAAAAGGGTCTAGAAACACAGCAAACCTCAAGGCACATTTCCGAAATGCCTCTTTTTTTTTGTCTGGGTTTGGTTCTGCCAAGTTGTATGTACCCCAGCCAGTGCTGGGGATTGTGGTTTCTGACTCTTGTTTTCCTGGTCCCTGACTTTTGTTTTCCTGGTCCCTGACTCTTGTTTTCCTGGTTCCTGACTCTTGTTTTCCTGGTTCCTGACTCTTGTTTTTAATGCAAAGTTATGACGCCATGTGCTCCAAAAGAAGAGCTAGCAATGAACTGCAGACATTAATGCCGTTTATTTCTCTAAGTACACTTGTCAAGTGACAGTGTTCAAGATCTATTTCAGCCCAGGAAAAGTCTTCACCTTCAGATGTGAATGTCATCCTGCCGAAGGGAAAGGAGTGTTCTCCTCTGACAGATTGCTTCTTCTTGGTTAATCAGCAGGCAGACACTACCTTACTCACTTTACCTCTGAAGAGGTGACGAGACAGTTTAATCCTACCCAAAGAGCATTAACATTTCTACAAGTTTGTCGAGGGCAGGAAAATAACATTTTAATTAATACTCTTTTCTGTTCTTCTGAGAAGCAGAAGATTTGTGAATATTTGAATGAGGGTGAACTCCCAGGAAAGCTCTTTTTATGGGATGTGCTGCCTCTGGGGTCGGCGAACCTGCAGGACTTTGGACTAACCTAGGAACTGGCAGGGCTTATGCCTTCAGAGCTGGGAAATAGAGACAAAGGGAAACCCTTCTGGCTCTCACCTGCAGTACAGTAAAGGTTCATTTTGGTCTCCTGTTCTCATGTTGCTAAAGAATTTATTGTCACCACACTCCCTCGGTGTTCAGATTGTGTAAAGTTCTCAACTCTTGCCCTTTTCTGGTTTTAGGGACAATTTCAGAATAACTATCACACACAAAAGTCTTCAGCTGTCATCAGTGTGAGAATATTTAGGTGCTAGGCTTCCCAGCACAGCTCTCCTGGGCATTCAAGAGATGATACAACAAGAAGCTGCTGCAGTCCCTGTTGAAATTACTAATGCAAGCATCTCTGTGATTGAGAAGAGTTTTAATGGGACACAGCAGTGTTGTCACAAGGAGAGAGAGGTTGAAATCTGTGAATCTCCACGGGAGTTTTGAACAATATCTCAGTTTGGTTTTGCACGCCTGTCTGGATATATGCAAATGACAGCTTCAAAATTATTTCAGTGCGTGCTCCTCTCTACTGCCAAAACATCTGATGCAGCAGTAGATTCCGTGGTCATAAAGCTAAATCCTACATTAGTTTCAGACTCTAAGAAGCTGAAATCGTTAAGTCCTTCTAGAAGACAATGTTGGACTCAAAGAGAAAAGGATCATATGATAATAATTTTCACTCTGTTCACTGTCTTCAGCTCTCAATCAATCTTTTGGATGTTTTCTAGTGGGAGGAGGGCGATGTGTTCTTGTGTCAGTCCTTTTACTGTGAAGAATTTGATTCATTGGGATGGAGCAGAAGTGTTTTTTTTAATAAATAAGTCTGAAAGTGTTGAATAAAAATGTCAAAAAGGATGTTTCCATTGTTGTCTTGAGCCTTCAAACATAAGCACATTGTAGAATTAAAGCTACAGCCTTGTTCCACATTCTGATAGGTGTCATAGGCCATAAATTACACCTTCTCAAAACATTATACTTCTTCCTGAAATGGTTCTGATAGTAGACTGTTCCTTGTCCAGGTTTTAAACCCTTTCTCAGCAGCCTGACACCACCTGAAACTTTGCAAAGAATTACTTGCACTACAGTGAATGTTCCTCTCTTCTAATTTTCAGTAGTGTGCCTAAATTGCTGTGGTTGAAAGCTCCCTAAGAAAATCCTCATAGGGTTAAACATGACTTAGCAAAATTTTAAAAGGAGCTGAAAACAGATTTTAATAATGGAAAGTGCCTGGCAACCCAACTGTGGATGGCACTATCGACTTCTATGGCATGTAGCATGTTTTTCATGCACCATCTACTTAAAATAAGTTACCTAAACAAATGCAGGAGCCTTTGGAGGCTTTACAGCTTGCATACTTGCCAATTGTGCCTGTGCTTGCAAGCATCATTGCATCATTGCATCAAGACTGAATCCAAACTGAAATGCTGGCACTTCACCCTTTTCCTCTGCCTTCAGTCTCCTTCACTGGTAGTGGCTGCCTAGAGCCACTTCAAATTTTTG